>PYFS01002314.1:0-262457 GCA_003671545.1 Ophiognomonia clavigignenti-juglandacearum | reverse complement strand
TATAGTATAGTGCTTGTAGGTTATAGATATATAGTCTAAACCTTATTTGGCTGGCTAATTATTGAATTTTAAATAATAATTTTATTATAATTATATTTTGTGCACTTTATTATATCTCAGCCAATTCTTTATATTTTATCGTTATTTTTGCACTATAGTATTTATTATAGTTTATATATATATATGATTATGTAATTATGATGATTACGTAATCGTGCATTTTCATAATATGCACCTATAACCTCGGAGGAGGCTTTTTATAAAGATCGTTATACGTATGCTAGCTACGTTAACGTCGATCTTAAGAATCTAGAAGTATCGTAGCAACCATAACAGCGTTAGGATCAGAAATGCCGTCGTCGCAAGAATATTTAGTTGGATTTTTATCGTGAGTATTCCTAATGCCGCTGCCTTTAACTAAGCCAGTATTACCGAGATAAATGCCCTCGAAAAAACCGTTATATTTCTTTTTAACGTTATAGGCGACGTTTTTAAGTATATGCTATAAATAGATTTAATATTTAATGCCTTTATGATATATTATTCCGTCGTCGCTTTGATTAATCGCTTCGAGGGTTGATAGCGTAGGAAATATGTAATATACGGCTTTTTTGAAAGCTTTATCGTAATCGCTAATAATAACTAATAACAATTTAATTTTATAGGTTATCGCTACGTATTTGACTCGATCAAAGACCTAAATAAATATTTCTATGCTTTCTTTTCCTAACAACGCCTAATAAATATCAAAGGTTAAATGGATAGATATGATGCTGTTAAGTTAGAAGAGAGGTATATCGAAGTCGTCGACGTTATAGATGGCGTTACTAAATAGAAATTCTGGGTTAAAACGCTATTAATCGATATACTATTTATAAGTCCACTAGATGCCGTCAATCTTATTATCTTTATCGTTTTGATCATCGCCCTCCTTATATAGAAATATTACGATATTTAGGTCGTTGATAAGGATGTGTAGGAAGATTTGGAAGGCCGTCCGGAGGCCCTACGCTAATAATCGTTGCGTACGGTAAATAGTCTAGATATCTTAATTACAGATGTTAACCAATAAAAACTCTTTTATTAATTATTCGGCGATGTGTTAAGTAATATTTTTTGGCGCTATCGCGAGTTCGAATAAGCGTTTCCGAAATTGTTTATTAATTTGGCGGCGTTTATAATAAATAGCGATATCCTGAAGGTTTTTATTTACTTTGTAATTATGGTGGTAGTCGCGAATTATAAAGATCTAAATTTGCGTTTTTTATATATATATAGCTTTAGCAGCTTATTGGTATTTAGATAATTTGGTGCCGCGGAACTTCTAACGTATACCATCTTTATTACTGCCATTGTCTTTAGAAAGGTTTACGCCGATCAGATCCTCTTTATTTCGATGTTTTAGAACTACCTTTCGGTAAAAGCGTAAATGGTGATATTTTAGGTTAAAACGAGTGGGTAAGCCGGTATCTTTATTATAATTGGCGTTATGGCGCTTGCGGATAGTAAAACCATACTTTTAAGCGCGATCGTTAATAGTTTTTAGCAGTTCAAAAAACGAGCTATAGGTGCTGTTATTGAGGGTTTGAAACGAGGCGTTGGCGGCTTCCAATTGTTTTTAGTCGCTGAGGGGTGGGTTGGAGAGCGTAGACGCGTCTGCGTTATCTGGGTGAGCGTTAGGGATAGTCTAGTAATTAAAGATTGCTGGCAGGCTATCAACTATACTAGAAGAAATTGTAGTTATCGTAAGAATTAGTTTTAGCGAATAGGAGAGGTTGGAAAAGGAGTTGTTTGTTGTTTGTAATTATGTTAGATTTTAGTATGGGCGTATGTAATTGTGCGGCGGCGGTTGATGGAGTGTCGTTGAAATGCCGGGGCACGGGCCACGGAGTGGCCCGTGCGCGGACTGACCGGGGCCCACACAGTCAACAGCAACCGCAGCACAGTCAACAAAAAGCTCCCCAGATTTAATATATAAGATAGTTTTACGTAATTATATTATCCCCTTTTTAAGGCTTTATAATATAGATTACGTTTATTTTCGCTTTATTATATAACGTTAATAACGCCGCGTACAGCGCTTAGGATTTATATATATTGCATTATATTATCCAAAGATTTCGGCGCGGTCTATATATAGCCAAAGGTTTTATAAATATTAATAAATATATTATAAGTAGTCGGAGCTTTATCGCGGGCGCTACGGTTAGAGCGGCGTAGGCCTAACGCGGATTTAAAGACCCGGATCTTAGCCGTTTTTATTCTACATAAAGGTTTTGCTAGTCCACTAAATTTATCCTCCGACTTTTTAATCTTTTCGAACTCCTTAATGTTAGCTATAATTTGATCTTAATCTCTGGTTTTAACGGGGCTATCCGTACTCAATAACGCTTTAATTAAAAAAAAGGGGTTTATTATAAGGAATAGTTTAGATTTTAGATCGCGTTTTAATATTAATATAGGATTGGACCGAGGGTTAATATCATAGATAACTACGGGTACACCCGCTTCGTTAGCCGTATATATAATCCCGCCGGTTTACGGGGCTTTATCTAAATAAGCCCGGGGGAAATCACCGGTAGCCTTCTAGAGGGCCGCAGCGTTAGTTATAAAAGCAGCAGATCTAATTCGGCGTATAACCGCTATTTAGGCTCCGTCGAAATAGCGGATACAGCCGTTAATCTTTTTAAAAATAAAAAGATAATCGTTATAATCTATTAGATAAAGCCTACGATAATTTATATAGCGCTAGGGTCTAATATAAACGTTATTGATATAATCGTTAAGGAAGCTATTATAACGGATATATTTTACGGGCTTGATATATCGTAGCGGGTGGTAATATATCTGATATTTTAAAATATGGCGGGTTACCGGGCGGGCTTTATCTATTAGATTAAAGGCGCGGCTTTGATCGAAAAGCCGAAAAGGCGGTATAGGTTTGAGGAAAGCTATTAATTAAATCCTTTAGCTTATGCCAAAGTCGAAGCTAATACGGGCCGGCTAATAAAAAATTGGGCGCGCGCCGGCTTAAGCTTCCGCTTCGTCGAAGATTATATTTATAATTTATATGACAGGTTCATATAAAGATTATAGAGATATAAGTAAGCTATCGAATATATAAATATATTATTTCTCGGGTATTTTTATAGCCCGGCTATCGAAGGCGGCGAGGATTTTTGCTTTATTAACGGGATTTAAAAATTAGTTTTAAATCGTATATGTAATTGAACGGGCCGCCTAATTAATAACGATAGCCTTTAGCGCCGGGATATCTATAATCCGAAAGCTAAAGGTAAAGGTTAATATTTAATATTCCGAATATTCGTTTTTATAATTTCGGAGAGTTATTAAGTAATATTGGATAAAAATTCTTTTGTTTAATTAATTAACGGCCTAAACTTTCGTTTTTTCCGCGGATTTAAAGCTTGCTATAAAGCAGATTAAGCCGGCTTTATAATAAGAGAAAAGCGAAAAGTTTAGGATATGCCGGCGCGGGCGATATAGATATAAATATAAAAGAATTAAAGCGATCTATTTATATTATCTTTAGCTATACTTTTATAGAAATGGCGGTTATCGAGGAAAGCGAGGTATATTTCGATATATTATCTTATTAATTCCGTGTAATCGAATTTTATAGCGTCTTGGTATATACGGATCTAAAAGTTTACTATTATATAACTAATCGCCGCTTATTTATCGAGCTCCACGAAGCGGTCGGTGATATTTTATAAAGTAAAACCGGAATATATAAGATTTTTCTTAAATAGATTCAAAAGGAGTGGCGGGCTATAAGAAGCTTATTTATATCGTTTATGCTGGCGTATAGCGGAGGGTAAGGAGGGATCTTTAGGCCGAATATAAAGAGGTCTAATTTCGTCGAGCCGCGCAAAGGGCCGCGCGGGCGTTAGGAGCGAGGCGCCAGATATCTCGCGATACCTGGCGTAGTGTTTTGGGACGCGTTAGCGTTCCTGGTGAGGGTTGCGGGTAGACACTAACAGTAAGTACCCTGACGGAATAAATCAGGAAGAAGTTATATATATTTTTCGATTTAAATTTTTTTATAAATAAATATCTTTATAATAAATATATATATATACATATATACATAAATATATATATATATAATATTAACGCTAATTTATTATCGCTTTTAAAAATATTTCCTCTAAACGCTTTTTATAGATTAATTATAATAATTTGACGCTAAAGATTTACTAATAACAAATTCACAATAAAGCGCTATATCAAATATTTATGAAAAACAATTTAAAATAAAAAGAAATTAATAATATTCGCTATAAATAATTCAAAGATATATATAATCGAAGAATTATATATTTATATTATAACTATATATCTCGGAAAATTTAAAATATAATAATTTATTATTCCGAGATATCAAAAATTAAATTAATTTTATAATATAAATATTTATATCGATAATTATTTTTCTCGATGAACGAAATATCTTTTAAATAAAATATAAACTTTCTTTATTTAATCCCGATATTTTTACGATTATAATATTATATTATAATTAATTATAATAAAATATTTTTAATAAAAACTAGCTATAATAATACTGTTAATATTATCGATGAATTTAATTAAAAGAAAATTAATATTTTATATTAAATCTATTAGTATTGAAAATATTGTTTAAATATATTATATAAGCCCGCTAAAGATTTTTCAGCTACGTTTAATAATAAAAATAATAAAAATCTTTAAGTCGTTATTTATTTTATAAATTAAATATTTAAAATTCTAGATTCTAAATAGAAGCTATTTATAATTAAATATTTTGAAGAAGTTAAACAAATCGAAAAATATTATAAATAAATAAATTAACGATTATATATATTTATTAGCTATTATTAAAATAATTAGAATTTAATATTATCCGCAATAATTATTATATAAACCTCTAATCTATATAATATCTTAAAAAGATTAATTTTTTTCGAAATAATATATAGATTTTTTATATTTTTAGCGTTTAATTAAAAACAATACGCCAATCTAAAATTATTGCCAATATACAAAAAATTAAACTATAAAAAACTCAGTAAATAATACTAATTTTCAAACGATACTACGATATAGCTAAGAAATATTTTTAATATAATTAAAACTTGATAATTCTATAAATTAATAAATACCGGCGAAAACCTAATTTCGGTATTAACGATAAAATCTTTATAATCAAAAAATCTAATCTATAAATCGCTTTGACTAATAATTGAATTTTATTTTTATATAATAAATATGTTATATTAAAGCTATATTGTTTTTTCTTAAAACCCCGGTATTTTAAAGAGGATCGACGATTTTCTATATAAATTAATTATAATGCTATTTTAAAGCTTATTATGAAAATAGAATTACGATAAATTAAATATTAAAATCGTCGGCGAAAAGAAACATAGATAAAATCGTCGCTTTATATATACACTATAGCAAACTCTAATATTAGATTTTATAATAAAGATAAAATCCGAACTTTAAATTCTATAATACTATAAATTTAAAAATTCTCTAAAAGTTTTAATAATATTCCGTAAAGATAATTTTAAATCGAAAAGCCCTTCGATTAATTTTATTATATAGGGAATAATATAAATAGCCGATAAAAATAATTTATTTTATAAAGATAAAAAAATCAAATTGAAGAGAAATTTAAATAAAAAAAAATAAGATAATAGTTTAGATATTTGAATAAATTGTATTTTATAATTAATTTAATAATGCAATTCTATATATATATATTATTAGTTAAATTATAGAATTCTATTTAACAAAATAGCCGAAAATACCCTATTATTATTTAGAAAAACGCGTCTTTATTTTTAAAAGTTGTAAATTCGAATAAATTTATAATTATTATTCACTTTTATTTAATTTTTTCTTTTTAAAATAATAGGAATAAACGGTTTTAAAATATAATCAGCATTAATTAATTCGAAATTTAATTTCGAAAAATTAATTAGTATTTATAAATATTAATATAAATAGTTTCTCTATAAGGGAAGGAGTAATATAACGATAATACCGCTAATATAGCGGTATAGAGATTATTATTATATATATGCTTTTATTATAGAAAGTCGGAATATTTAATAAGCAAAAGGCATTAGTTCTAAAAAAGTAAAGAGTAAAATAGAATTAATCTGGAAGTGGTAGTAATAATAAAAGTAGTAGTAAGAGTAGAAATGTGTATATTTTAATTTTAAAATAGAAGGAAATTCCTTCCTATATATATTCGTTCATTCTACGTCGATTTAGCCGATATCAATATTGAATATATAACGCTAATTTAGTATTTCGTTTTATTAAATCAGCTTATAACGTCTTAAAATAGAATTAAAACCTCGCTAGTTTTAGGTTACATAGACGATATTTTACTAAAGTAGTTAAAACGAGTAAAAGTTAATTCAAGTTTTACGCTATCAAAGCATTATATAAATATCCGACGATTTAATATTTAAACGAATATAGAAACGAAATAATAATATTACTAAATAATATATTAATAAAATTAGGTTTTTTTTTTCAAAAAAATTGAAATATAGAAAATCATATTTATTTAACCGTATTAATTACAAATAAAGACTATTTATAATTATCTAATAAAATAATAAAAGAGATCAAATAGATCTTAATCTAATATTTATAGCAATATTAGCTATTTAAGTTAATTAAGCAATGTATCTATATAACCGCCTATAGTAGAACGTTCTTTACAACTTTCCTTTTTCTCTTTTCAATAATAAAACCTTACAAACTATAACTAAACCTTTTGCGCCTATTTATTATATCTATTATAATTATAAATATATACCGTTTTTCTTAATATATAAATTTAAGTTTATTATTTCTATAAAGATTAATATATCTGTTTAGCGGATTTTGGTTTAAAAGTATAATTAAAATCTTTTCGATATTTTAGATAATCGAATTAAAGGGCTTTAAAAATATAAAGAAATTATTGAAAAAGTTCGTAAAAAAATATATAAACGTCGGATATTAGCGGCTTATCGCTGCGGCTTAAATTAATATTTAAGAAAATGTAATCAAAAGTCGGTAATATTATTTTAAAATATAACGACGATTATAACGTTATTTATAAGATAACTCGGAAATTAAAATACTAATGATTTAGATTTTTACAATTGATTTAGATTTTTTAAAATACTAAATATTTTCCCGAAATACATTTATTATTTATAAATAATAAAAGGCTCTTTAATTACAGAAATATTTTTAATTTAAATATTAAAAATATTTATATTAAATAATTAAAGAATGTAATAATTAGAATGTTTAATGCTATAGGAAAAAGATTTTAATAAAGAAAAAAAAAAGATTTAAAAGCGTTTAAAAAGGTTTGCTTTAATACTGGAGGAAATCTAGCTTTTATAAGTAATCTTCGTTAATATACTACTAACTCTTATATCGATTTCTTTTCCTTTATAATAAATCCGATATAGAGAACTTTAATTAAAAAAAAAATTACAAAATTGAAAATAAAAGTTTAATTAAAAAAAAAATAGTTTCAATTATTTAATTACTTTAAATAAATATATATAAAAATGAAAATAAACTTTTAATTAAAAGTAAATAGGTTATAGTTAATATCTTTTATCTTAATTATTTATATTTTCTCGATAAAGCTTTTCGACAATTATCTTTATATAATTAATTAATAATTCTACTTTATTATAGCTACTTTATTAGCTATTAATTTAAGGGTAAAAGGAAAATATTAATTAACGCTATAATAGTTTTATTTTGTTACTATAATCTTTTAGCGTATTTTCTCGTTTTTCGAGATATTATTATATTTAGTTTATTCCGATAAAAGCGGGCGTTAAATATTATAAAGCGCTATTATTCTATTTTTTTTATAATATTATTTAGCTAAACCTAATTGCCCTTTCTCTTTTTTTTTCTTTTATTGAAAAAAATATTAAGGTTATTTTTAAGGTAAAGAAGGCCTTTAATTAAGGAACTTTGCCGGTTTTGGTTTATTCAAAAAATCCAAAAAAAACTAATATTATGCCCTATTTTCATTTACTTTTCGATTCTTTATTATTAAAAACTATATTAGTTTGCTAATTAAGGCCATTTGTTTAAGCTGCTTATTAATTATAATTATCGTTATTGCGAAGCATTATTATGTTAGATTTAATTTTCGTCTTTTTTATAATAGCTAATTTGAATAAGCAAAATAGCTAGTCAGGTAAATAATCTAGCCAAAAAAAATATACGATATTATCAATTTTAACCTAAATTATATTAATATTAAATAGGATTTTATTCGCTTAGCTATAAAGAAGTTTTATATAATTTTTATAAATATTAAAGCTATTATCGAGTTAATAAAAGAAGATTATATACGATAATATATTCGATTTCTAAAGGATGCCGGGAGAATTTTAATTATAAAAGCTTTAAAGAATTAATAATATCGAATAACTCAATACTTTTCGTTAGATTAAAATCAAAAAAGCTTTAAAGATAATAAATTCGATTAAAGCTTATATAATAGAATATATAATAGCTATATTTTTATGAGCTAATATTATCTTTGAAGGATAGAAATCGGTTAAAATATAACAAATTAAAGGGATTTAAAGGTTGCTAGAGTTTTATAGGTGGCTGTAAGCTAAAGTATCTAACGGTAATTCTAGCTTTTAAACGTTAAATAAAGAGAATAACTCGTTGAAAAGTAAAAGTATAAATACGTTTTTTTATCTTTTACCTTTAAATTCCTGGAAATTATTAATATCCCTTACTATTTTAATTAATATAAGCTATAAATTAATTTAAATAGATATTCTTTAGAGCATTTTTTTTGCTAAAATCGAAATATTATTATATTAGCTAAAGAATATAATTATACCGATATTAGCTATAAAATATTTAGCACTTTCATTACGAATATAAATATATATTTCAAATATATTATATATAATATCTTTTGTACTGAAATTTAGGAAATAATTTCTAGTTTTAATATTAGCCATTAGTTTAGCATTATTATCAATATAATTACGGACTATTCATAATTCTTTACGATTTTTTTATATATTTTTTATTTTTACATAAATCTTTAATCAAGCTCGGTATTATCAATAAAAAGATTTTAATAATCAATATAACAATTCTCCGAAAATTATATAAAAATTGCAAAATCGATAAAATCCGTTAAATTTTTAGAAATAATAACCCAACTAATTTTATAATATTAATAAGTTAATTGTTAAAATTAAAGTAGCTATTAAGCGCTTTAAAAAAAGCTTTAATTGTAGAGAATATAGAGATTACGGAGAATAAGCTTAATAGAATTAATATATAATTTGGTAAATTAAGCTTGGCGAGAGATTAATTAGAAAGAATAATTTAACTATTAGTTAGTTTTATTTAATATTAAATCTAGAGATAAGGATTGGTATTTATAGGTGCTAATACGCTATTTGGATTATGAGATTATAGTATATTAAATTATTAAAAGATTCAATCTATCGACGCTAATTTTAAATATAGGATTTATTAGTATATAGCTAATAAGTATATATAACCCGTTTATATATAGCTTTTTTAGCGTATATATTCTTTAATATATAGGTTTTTCGGTAATTTAAAAAGTTGTTAATATTGAGTAAATTAGCTAGTTAGGGCTGCTTGCCGAATAGGCAGGGGGCTACGGTAGATTTAGATAATTAGCTAGCTTAACCACCCTTGCCTTTGTCTGAGGCGGTGGCAGAACCAGTGGGTGGCCAGGGGATAATTAGTTATCCAAATGAAGCCCTAACTAGCTTCAATAGCCGCTAGCTATTTAATTAATCAATTTACTCTACATAATAACCACTAAACCAGAACTAATTAGACAAATAAAGAGTACTATTTCACATAAATTCCTTATATATACCCAATAATAAATCTAAAATTATTATAAATATATAAATTAATAATTATATATATATGTATATAAATTAATATTAAAATAATTAGGATTTAATATTCTTTATATTAAGTATAATATAAATGATTGACTATATAATATATTTAATTATTTTATATTTTTAAAAATTGATTATAAATCTCCTATATTATTTATTTTTAAATGGAAATAATAGACTCATTTAAAACTTCTATTTATATAAAAGATTATAAATTTTAAAAAAACTGAATAAATAGCTTAAATGTTTTTAAAATAAAATTATAATATAATTAAGAAATATTTTTAATATAATTAGAATTAGATAGTTCTATAAGCTACTAAATACTAATATAAACCCGATTTTAATATTAAAGATAAAGTTTTTATTATTCAGAAAATTTAATCTATAAAACACTTTAGCGAGAAATTAAATGTTTCTTTTATTTAATAAATATATTATATTAAAATTATATTAAGTTTATTTCACGAGTTTAAAACACTAAAATTTTAGAAAAAATTAACACTTTTCTATATAGATCGATTACGATATTATTCTAATAATCTAGATTGGAAATAAAATTATAAAAAATCGTATATTGAAATTATTGGCGAAAAGGAAATTAAGATATAAATAGGATTATTATTTTATATATATATTATAGGAGATTACAATATTAAATTTAATAGTAAAGATAGAATCTAGATCTTAAATTTAATAACGCTATAAATTTTAAAAATTCTTTAAAAGCTTTAACAATATCCTATAAAATTAACCTTAAATTTAAAAGTCCTTTAGCTAAATTAATTATATAAACAATAGCTTAAATAGCCGACGAAAACAACCCGCTATATAAATATAATAATAAAGTAATAAAAAGAAAAGTTCAATTGAAATAAAAAGAAATATTAAATTGAGAAATAAATAAAATATAAATTTTATGTAAATAAGAATTATTTAATAAATTCTGCTTTATAAAGTATTCAATAATATGTTTTTATATATATAAATTATTTATCTAATCATAGAATTTAGCTTAACATAATAGCTAAAAGTACTTTATTATTATTTAGAAAATATATTTTTATTTTTAAAAAATTATAATTTCAAATAAAGTTATAGCCGCCGGTTTTAATTTTCGGGATTTTAAATAAAATGACGGGGAAAAACGGGTTTAAAAGTTAATTAGCATTAATTAGCACGGAATTCAAAAGATTAGATTTAGATTAATATTTATAAATATTAATATAAATAATTCTATCTATAAAAAAGGATAAAATAATAATATTGTCGTTAATATAGCGATATAAAGATTATATATATCTTTATAATAATATTAGTTATTTAAAGTAATTGAATAATATATTTATATAGTTATTTATATTAAAGCGCTCTTTCATAGCTTTTTTTCTATTTTTTAACAACAAACATTTATTAATTATATAATTTGTAATTAAGCTTTTTACGCTTATTCCTCGTGTATATAACATTTATATTAAAAACGAATTATAGTATATCCAGAACTCTAGCTTATCCGCTAGTACGGAGCAGTGGGAAAAGGATTACTAGGAATTCAAACGGGACACGTACCTATGTATAGGCAAAGAACAAATGCTTATGCAACTAATGAAAGCTGGAGTGAGGGGTCATATACCTGATAAATCTGAATCTGAGGTAGATTATCCTTCGGGAGATGAGAGTATGGAGTCTGATGAATCTTCGTATTTGGAAGACTCATACGAAGCTTCAATACCTAGATAGCGTCCGACACCGAGATACAGGGCTGGTCGCCGACCGCCGCAATTTTACTCAGACTTCTCTGAATCAAAAGACCGTGAAACAAAAATCGTTTCACGGCTCCGTGAAAGTTTTGTAGTGATCATCTCTCAAATTCTAGCCGTGGAGCCATCACATATGCGTGCAATCGGTGCTTCTATTCGCATGGCCCATGTGATACCCTTAACAACTCTCTATGAAGCGGATATACCGACAGCCGAGTAAGTCAGATTACTCCCCGGGCAGGTCAAACAACGCAACGAGCGGCCGAAACGGCGACAAGTCCACCATCCGCTGCATCTCCCACCGATCATCCTGCGGCGCCACCTCCTGAGCCTCTCCCAAACCCTCCACCGGAAACACCCAGACACCCACAGCATTCTCCGTCCTCGCTAACGCCAGCCTCGCCTCCGTATCCGGATTCGCATACCCATACTTCGCATAAACCCCGCCCTCCCTAAAACCCCCCGCCCACACCGCCTCCTCGCGCGCCCGAAACCGACACGCATCCCCCCGCCTTACAATCCCCCCCACGGGATCAGCGCGCGAAACGATCGGCGGCGCGGCGACTAACACCCGCATCTTGCTCGCGGGCAGCGGCGGCGCGATGGCGAAGGCCGCTTCGAGCGTCCGCCAGGCGTGCACCATGGCGCGGGGGTTCCACCCGAGACACACGAGGTCGAGGTCGTGGGTGATGGGCCGCGGGTCGGGCGCCGGGGTGGAGAGGACGGCGGCGGGTGACCAGAGCGGCATGGAGCGGTTGAAGCGTACGTCGTGCTCCTTGAGGGAGGAGAACATACGGCGGGCGCTGCTGCCGCGGACGATGTCGATGAGGGAGAGGGTGTGGAGATTGTGCAGGGTGGTGATGAGTGTGGTCCGCGCTTGGGCGGGGAGTGAGGATGGGGCTGGGGGATGGGGTTATTTTAGTCTCATGCCTTTTCTCCATACGTTGACAGTTTCGCGTCCAGTGGAATGGAGTACTCACTACTAGGAAGCCGCAGCTCGAATGGCATCAAGTAGCCCCCGATGGCCATGTGCAAAATCCCCGTTCCCAACGGATCATATGCCACGGCATCGTGTACAACATGCGCGAAGAGGGCGTTGTGAGTGTCATCACCCTGAACGTGGAGATTGACTGTGTCTGTCTCAGGACAGAAGCTCCAGCAAATCGGTAGTCCTGCCGCTCTGCTTGAGCCCAGGCCGCACACCGGCACATGCACGCGATAGAAGCTGGAGACAGCTCTCCTCGCGTCGCTGTTCACCAGCCACAGTGGGGACAGAGAGCCCGTAGAGCGCATGCGTAGAGTGTAATTGGCACCGCTGACCACGTTTCCGTGAGCATTGTGAGTTTTGTACACTGCTTGCGTGGCATTGGGCTGAGACTCAGAGCCGACGACGACGTCCACTGTGAGCAGGCGTTGGCGTGGAAGCGTGAGCTCCCATATGCGGAGACGGATCTCCGCTGGCAAATGTGGGAAGCATGTGAATTCTAGGGAAGAGGACAAAGAGGAGGTCTTGAAAGCAGGGAGTTCGGGTTGAGTGTCGTTGAGAAAGCTGAACTCCATCTTGGACCTGGACTTGAAAGAGTGTCGGCTTGTTGGGCACCAACTTACTGACTGGGGGTTTGGGATGATGCCAAGACAGTTAGTTCACAGGAGGCAAGAGCGGGGGGGAAGCTTATGAAGTGGATAATTCCCAAGGTCCATGCAGCATTCTGCAAGTGCTGTACACAGGCGACCTGGAAATAGGGCTGAGGGCCAGGAGGTGTCAAATATGCAGGTGCCAAGACATGACAGGTCCTCAATAAGAAAAGGCATTGCCTTTACCTGGGTATTAAATAATAGTGCGCCCTGAATTGTGGTCAGAAATAAGCATAAAAAATAAGCATAGTGGGTCTATGTTTGACCTCTGGTCACTATCGTAGGTTGCATGCAGCTGGATACAGAAGCCCATTCCTTATTTTCCGAAATTTTCGTTTTTTGAACATTTCCGCAACTTTAAGCTACTTATAAAGGGTGTGGTTCTATACCCGTCATCCGTATACTTTTTATAAATACTTTTCCAGAAAATTTTCCAGCGATCCAATTAAACTATAAATAAACTTAAAATAACCGCGATTAAATAATAATAATTTTTCGAAATTAAAAAACTTTATTTTATTAAAACATTATTAAGAATAGCGACTTCAAAGTTGAAAAATTATCGTTACTTAATTACGATTATTTTAAGCTTATATATAGCTTAATTAAATTATATAAAGGCTATATAGAGGGGCTTTTGTAAAAGCTGTTTGAAGACTAAGAGTAAGGTCTATATATACGCTAGGGTAGATGTATCAAAATCATCGTCTCAAAAGATTGGGAATTCCTAAAAAACGAAAATTTCGGAAATGAGGAATGGGCTTCCGTAGCTGGGAGGGTTGCTCGCACAATTGATGTCACACAATTCCTACTTTAAATTGGTAAGCCGCAGCACTTCTTCCACGCGACCACACAATCTAAATGCATTTGCCATTTCGACTCATCTGCCAAGGTGTGACATGTCATAGAAGGGGTACCTTTTCTTAAATGGGGCTTGAGTGTTCGGGGCACATTTGAGGGGAAAGAGGATTGGAGTCAACTCCGAATTCAGTAGTACTACTAGGTATTCGTATTGCGTGACAATTCATCCTCTTTTTATTACTGACAGGGCACACTGGACGCGAGTCTGCCTTCCGGTGCGTCCAATAAGCACGTTGCCCAGGCTTTTCTAGTTCTAGCTTCTTGCCATCCTTTTCCCATTTGCTTCACGATACCTAGATATGCACCGCACTTCCTTACCCTGGTTCTATCCCGACCTCTCCTATGCTCGGTCTCGGGCCTCCCATGTCTTTGCCAGGATGGACCCCGATGTAAGACATGGAGGCGGTTTCGTGCGAAGGGCGGCCCCCGGCTGGAGCTAGAGGCACTGTCAACAGCTCGAGCTGGCGATATCTTGCAACCAACAGCACAGCCTCGACGCCCTCTTCCACAGCCCATGCGGCCACACTGCTGGCGATGATATTCATTTCCGCGCGCGGTTGTCAGGCGTGTAGCTTACCAATGGTGCCGTCATACCAGGTACATGCGCAACTCAAGCTGGCAATGCTCACAGTGGGTACGTCGTGAGAAGGAAGCTTATGTTTTCTTTGCGATACTGAAACTGGAGGCGTGAGCCGGCCCATTATCAGGTTCGAGGTGAGCCGCCTCTGTAGATAGGGCATGAGGACGACTTCGGGAGGCTCTGTTACGGATCGACTTGTGATAATTTGTGCAGAAATCTGCGTGAATTAATCCATGTAAAGTGCGCCTCCCTCTCTCCCAAAGACAGAACAACGAATTATGATCGCATCCTCAGTACATCCTTCTCAGGCCTGGCGCCAGTCACTCATTCTTCTGCTTTCAGTGTTTTTCTTGCATCGCCCTTCGTAGGCCTTCATTTTATATCGGATCTAGGCGATTCGTTCACAATGCAGCTCACCAAGCTGTTCATCTCGCTCGTGGCAAGCAGGCTTCTTGCCACGGCATTCGCGGCTCCCACCCAGCTTCAGGACAAAGGAACCTTCATGGAATTGGAAGTGGGAAGCAATGTGGAACAGCGTGATCCAGAGGCGGTAGGGGCGGGTAAGTAACGCCCTCATAGAACCAAAGCCACGAGATTGGGAGGGAAACCCACAACAGAGGACCGATGTCTAAGCAGCGGAGGTGGTGGACTTGGTGATTTACTTGGAGAACTTTTCTCCGGTCTGGTCTCAGCCGACGAGGACGACGTAGAGTTTGACGGGCAGAGTCTCGTGGCCAGGAAGAAGACGCCAGCAAAGACAACAGTCGCCAAAAACACGAGCGCTAAGACTACGGTCGCCAAAACCACAGCGTCTTCAACGACGACCTCGGCCAAGGTTCAGACGACATCTTCGACTTCGACCTCGAAAACCTCGACTTCCAGCCCTGCGGTCACTTCCTCTACAATTCTAGCCAAAGGACAAACCACTTCTTCAGCTGCGAGCTCGAAGACGTCGTCGTCTTCCGGCACATCCTCCTCGAAATCTTCCTCGACTTCATCCGGTGCTCTGGTCGACTTCACAAAATATCCCAGCAACAACCCAACATGGTCAAATACAGCCACACCAGCATGGGCCAGTGCCACGGCCTCATCTGCTTCTACTCAGCCTACTGGTGCCGTCGCCCTCGCCAAGCGTGTCAGAAAAGCCCCCGCAGAGGCGGGCGATCTCGCAGAAGGCGGCAAAGGCGACAGCCTACTGACATGGGGCGTGAAGAACTGCATGGCCGTCGCGGCCGTCGACACCGGTACCGGCAGAAAGGTGCTGGCACACATCAACGGCATCAACGACAAGAACGAAGACTACAAGGATCAGTGGGAGGCGTTTGCAACGATCGCCAATACGTTCTCCGTCACGCCGCACATCAACGAGGACGGTACTGTGGATGTCGATACGCCCTGAACAGCGCATGTGCTAACGGTGGCAAATTGAGGCGTGGGTACTAGATTGGACCGGACTTAGGATAATTAGGGATGGTCACCTGGATATGATGAAGTACGTAGAAGCGGCTGGTCCGCCCTTTACCCACAACCAACATTGCATGTTGATTCAAACATCGAACTCCAATATCTCACCCGAGGGCATGGTCACTGCAGGTGGGTTGCTGGAAAGAGATATGTGGATTTCGATATTAAGAGAGACTTTTGGAATTGATTGTACAGTGGTTGTACCAGATCTGTTATGGGACTCATGTCGGGGCGAGTTCACGCGGTCGCAACAGTCAAATCGGTCGCAACCTCAGCTGCTTTATTACTCGAGGAGTGATCCTATCCACCGGCGTTAGTCGTCTGAGCTGCTACTTCGTGGTAATACTCAGGGATTGGTCGGGTTTCTCGAAAATGGCGATGATTTTTTGTGGGTGCCGCCGGCATGGGCGACTGGGGGGCAGCATGGTGGCTACCTGGGTATCTCATCAACCGTTGCATCGTGCGGTTATCTCGTACATATTCGGAAGAAAGTTTCTAAGGTAGGTACCCGAGTGACTGGTAACATCAGCCTTAGAACAAATGTAACACCATATTAGAAAGCTGTCTTGACCCTTGACTCCTTGAGCCTCGAATTTTGCGTTCTTCAGTGACTGAAAGGTGTGTGATAGTGGCCTGTGGATATTGGGTTTATGTAATCCTTCATGATCATGTACTGGTTACGGAAGGTCATGACATCGCGGTGCTACTATTATACTATAAGCTACCGCACAGAACAGCACATTTGTGATAGTGATTCACAGCACCAAACTGGGAACCCATTCACCTACCTAGGTATACAGTATGCGTTCTCACAAGGCAGGCACGAATTGTCCAAGTGGCAGGTGATATGCCTATCTACTCAGGTACTAATCCTTCATACTTGCAGCTCGGTGTTCCCGCTGCGCTCGGCAAGAACAAAGATATTTGGCCAGAGAATAATGGAACGTTATTTCAGCCAGTAAGGCCTTGAGGCCTAGGTAAGTACTTTAAATTTTCTACAACATAATCACGGCGCTGAAATACCATCTGGAAGCACCTACTGTTCCTTCATCGGGTGTGACGCGCAACATAGCCACAATGCACAGACAGCACAGCCAGATACAGCACATGCAGATTCCTTGGACGCTGAGTGCAACTATGCTAATATCTTAGGATTCTTTCTGCTGATAGGTGAGGAGCAGCGCATACGCGCTCACTGTCAGTTTGCTACTTTTTACTACAGAGGCCGCTTAGCGCCTGGGTACCGTCACGACAATAACTATGCTACAAAAATAAATGTATATATCTACAACAGAAAAGTAGCTGTACGCTCTCATACCCCCTTACTCGAAAGCAAATTACCTGCGAGTCTCATGCTCACTTTAGTAGAAAAGGCACGAAGTTGTCGGCTTGTCGACCGCATCCGCCCGGACCTGGAACACAACACAGTCCTCCTTGCCCACACTCTTTCCGTACGAGTTCTCGGGGTAAACCCAGTACTGGCCCGCGGCCGAGCCGTCCTCGCAAGCCAGGAACTGGTTGCTGTTGGTTGCGGTGTCGTTGTAGTACAAGTAGATCTGATCGGCTGCAGCGTCTATAAGCTCAAAGCCCTTCGGCGCGCCGCCGGGTGTGTTGGCTGGTGTGAAGGCCAGAAGCCCATCGGCTGCACCAGAAATGTCGACGAAACCTAGACAAGTAGGAGTCAGAAACGCTTCTTATATATGCCCAGCACCGATCCTCGAGGTGAGTGGTGATGTTGGAGCAGATCGTGGGGCCAGCTTACCATATTGCTGGTGTGATCTTCCGTCGCTGTAAATTGCCAAAGAACTATCGACGACGGTCACAGCTGGCGCGACATCACCGCATGTCGAGTTTGCCTCGACCCCAATATGCCAGAAGCGGTCGTAGGGCTTAAGGAGAGTGCCATCGAAGGCCGCATCGGGAGCTGAGGCGACTAGGTTGTAATATTGGTTCTGGGCCAGGACGCTGTTGGCGCTGGCGAGCAGCATGGCGGGAACAGTGAAGGACTTCATTTTGATGAATCTGCTTTGGAATATTTAGTGCTGATGTGGATTTGTTTGATTTGGATGACGAGTTGGAGTGGAAGGTGTCAATTCGGCTTCCAGAAGATTTTATATCAGTTTGTGTAGATTCTATCACCTGAAAAAGGAAAAAAAAGGAGACATATACAAAGTGCTTTCACTTGGCAAACCTGTGTTTTTTAATTACTGAATACCCGCTTCCAAGTCCTTCGTATGCCCCCGACCGTCCAAATCGGCCATCGGCGCCAAGCCTGGCTCTTTTGGTGAGGATTGTATTCAGAGGGTCTTGCCAAGAGTTAGGATCGCGCTGCTCTTCCTGCGTGTCTGTTAACGTGCATATGCCAAGCGCAATTTGGCTCATTTGAACGGTGTAAGGGATTGGGACCCGCTCGGCGTTGCCCAGCACTGCCAGCAGGTGGTCTTGAATCTCGATTGTGTCTACGGAGTAGGGGGGAACCAGTATCACAGCCACTTCTAAAAAGCTTGTTTTGACAGATTCTTCGCCCTGCCGATGATGTCCGTAGACGTATGACATATACACTATATTCTGGATGACGTGGTAGGTATGTTGAGCGTTGCACGTGTGAGACCAGCAAGTACTGCAGCCTTCATCACACCGTCCAAGCACTGTTGCGACTTGAGGCACGCAGCTCGAGGGGGAATAGTCGCCTAGCATAGGGCCCATTAAGAGTGAATCTTGGTGCTTGTACTGTACGGAGTACTTTGTAACAATATACATACACCGCAAGCAGGCCAAAGAAGTCAGGGGTGCTGAAAAGGGATGAACCGTGGCAAGATTCCAACTTCCAAGGCGACTTTAATGTGGGACTACCGGAGCGAGCGGAAGACAACACGAAGCACCCTTTTTAGAACGCTAGAAGTGCCGCGAAAATATCATCAACTGACCTCTCCCCTCTCCAAATCTGCGCCACCAACTGCCCTGAAGCTTTCGTGTTCGTGTTTGCTTCCTGAATTCTTCGTACCACCTTCATCATGACCCTGACCTCTACCTGCCTGATTGTGCGTCCTCGTCTTCTCCCGTATGACACGGTAGCGTGCCTCGACTTCCTTCGCCTTGAGGCTCTCGGTGAGACTGACTGCATGTCGGTATAGATTGTCGCTGCGGATACGGTGGCCAAAGAAGAACCAGTACAAGCCGCTGTGGACGTAGATCCAAGTCACAATTCGCTTGTAGACATAGAATATCGTGGCCCGAGGGAACCTTGTCAAGGAGAAGACCAGAGCCAAGAGTACTACGCCGGCAGAGACCGAGACTGACACATACGTAGAAAGATCAGATCAGCGCGCATGAAGCATAAGGTTGCCCAGGTGGGATACATGACGTTACAAAGTGGAGGAATTCAAGGTCGACTTACACATATACTTCAGCTGCGTCCGGATAGACCAGTAATTTCCATCCCCAAACTCGCTCGCATTCATGCCAAAGATGCTGGACATGAATGATAAGGGAAGCCGGTACGAAACACGAAGATCAGTCTCTTAGGGTGGGACTGGAAGGCGTGTCGGTGTGAGGCCCCCGCGAGTATACGCTACACTCGAACACTCTTCTTCCCCAGACGAGTACTGAAAGTCAATGTGACTTACGAATATGATCGTGACAATCGTAAATACCATCACAGCATGGCCTTGCGTTACCGTAACGTTGCTCTGCTCAACAGCCTGCCATGCCTGGACAACACCAGCTTGTTGTTGCTTGAGCTCAAGCAAGTCCTTGACCTGCGCTTGGTCAGCATATCAGGGTAGATATCGTCGAGGAGTAGTTGTTAGTTCTCACGCTCGAAGCCGTGGCCCCGGCGCTCCTTGCCAGATCCTCCAACAGCTTGATACGATCGTCGATTCTGATGCGCATCTCCACGCTATTGACTTTGAAACAGTCGTACGCCAGAGCGTCATCAGTTTCGTTACTCGAATAGTCAGCGTACGGACCAGCCGTGGGAGAGTCCGGACGTCCTCCATGGTCCTCCAGCCTTGGGGGGCTTATGGCCAAGGTATCCGGCCAAGCAAAGTCTTTGAATGCCGCAGTACGGTCCAGAGTGGGTGTGTTTGCTCTCGACTGTCGCCTCGATGTAGCCGTCTGGCGGACTGCTTTGCCTCTCTTGCCATCTTTGTAGTACTTTTCGGCATTGGTCCCCGCCGGGTCGAGAATGTGTTCCACGTGGCTTACAAATTGCCTGAAGACATCTTTCTGTGTCTTGTGAATTTGCATCATGATACCGAGCTCTTCGACAATGTCCTTGATCTCACGCTCCAGTTCTCCCTCCGGCTTGATATCTAGGAGTGGAACGTGAAGTTTGGTTCCGGCTCCGACAGAGCGAGATCGATATACTTTCCTTGCATGTTTCGTCCACCACCAGAGACGCTCAAATGCGACTGTTTGCTTGTGCATCTGTCTAGAAGTGTCAGAACTCTGGAGCGAGAGAAGGAGATTAAAGAATGAGTACGCACGATGGTCCCAATGGCCTCCGAGAACGCGTCAAGCACTCGCGGCTGTTTGTCCCCGGTGCGCGTCTGGTCGAAGAACGTGTTTGAGCACTCCTCCAAGATCAGCAATCCCAGATCGAAGGCGGACCTGACCTGATGGTGTCTCCCTTCGCCAAGCCGTATTCTGATGGACTTGTGGATCCCTGACATGTCGTGCTTGTTGGAGCCGTAGCGTCGCGGGTAACAGGTAATGATCGTTTGTGCGTCCAGAATCCACATCCACAGCTGATCCACCATGACAACCCTAGATAGCTTCTTGATCTTCTCTGTGCATTCGGGGCAGTTCTCATGGTCGGCACTCGAGATGTCGGGATCTTGGTCAACACTGGCTTTCCACTTGCACTCTCTCGAATGCCAGCGATGGAAACTGGCGCCGGGAGCTGTCGTTGATCGATATATGACTTGGTCTTGGTCTCGTGTACGGGTCGTGTTCAGAGACCAGTAGAAAGCCTGGTCAAGGGTTCTGCGTGGGTGTATGGGGGCATCCGTTGCCAGGTACTTCTCCAGGAGCTTCTCATCTCGGAAACTGGCCATGCCCTCGAAAAGACGTGCCGCGTCAAGAAGATACTGGCCTAGGTCATTGGCCACGCGGAGTCGCCCATTCTTGTCAACTTTCATATCACCCTTGGGGAGACCCATTGTATGAAGCAACGTGTCGACGCTGCGGAATTTGAGTGGCGAGACCGGTACTCCCCCCTGGGTCAAACCACTATCCTCGGAAGCTGAGGCTTTGTCGGGCTGTTCTTGACTTCCGATCTTCCCGGTGCTGATTCGTTTCAAGATACTGTCAAGCACTGTCCGGGTGGAATTGCCGGCGTCTCCGACCTTCTCAGTGCTGGGGGTTGTCAAGGGCGGCCTGGGTAGAACGACCAGTGCTGCTCTCTTCTCTTTCCGCTGTGCCTTTGCCACCTTTTCGCCTATTGCGAGCTCACGTTCACATTGGTCAGCAATCTCTCGAGCTCGCCGTGCGAATCTTTTCTGGTTTCTTGACGTTTCCCAGTGAAGGTAGGGCATCTGCGAGGTGGGACGTCAACATCAGGTTTTTGGCAGGTGCGGAAACAGAACCAAACAAACTCACAAACAACACCAAGCTGTTTGGCACGATCTCCGATACATCTCGTTCCCCTACATAAGTCGATCAGTGCCTAGATATGGATCACGTTTCAGCCGCATCAACTTCAGGGCAACACAAACCGGATGCCACAACATCACAGAACGGTCTCATGAACCGTGAGACACTTGGGCCTCCAGTTGCATGGAGCTGACCTCTCCAGTGCGACTCTCTCAAGATTCTTGCAGTCTCATTGAGCTCTTGCTTTCGATTCACCCGTTCCATGGCCTCAAAGTCTGGCCTGCTCTGGTTGTAGTATCGTGCTATAGCTGCCTGGAGGGAGTCACGCGTGAGTTCAGCACAGGGCCTGCCAAGAGTGATATGTTGACAGTCATAACTCACCTCGGCCCACTTGTTTGGCTGCTGTGTCAGTCTAAATTGGAGCTCTCAGAGGAATAGATCAGCACGATCTGGGTACGGAAAAATGACCAACTTACCTCCATGTTATTCGCAGGAAAATGGAAGTAGCGAATTCTCTGCTGGGCCTTGTCTTGTCTGCCCTCGTGGTTGGGTCGACTTGTAGATAGAAGATTCTGATCTTTGTGGCCTGCGTTGAGTAGATTGTCGATCGTGATTTTTTGGTCTGGGAACTGTCCCCAGACATCAGACTCCCGAGTATCCACGTCTGCCGGATGGTAATCTCTGAACTCGATGATAGGGACATTCACGTCCTTTCCGGTGTCATACTCTGGCACCTTATCCAGCGCAAGATCAGGGTCTTTGAACGGTCGCGGGTTTGGCCCGGGCGGCTTGTTATTGTCTTGCCTCCAGCTTCGCACCTTTCCGATATTTCGTCTATACCCATAAATCGAATCGCAGCATCTCCAAGCTTGTCCACTCTGCTCAATGGCCTGGGTAAGGTTTTGAACGGTCTCACTCTTCGCCAGAGTGGCTCTTAGAAACCGAATGCGGCGGAGTTCGCTACGGCAATTTCCGGCCCACTTGCGTCTCTTGCTGAAGACTTCTTCCTTCAGAGCTTGCATCCTTCTCTCTTCCAGAGGATTCACCTCGAATTTCCGCGCCTGATCAACATGGTGGTCAATCTCGGCCGCCCACACAGGATGACTGTCATCTTCCAAGAAACTGGCTCGTTGTCCAATCTCGATACAGCCGAGAAAATGCGAAAGGTGATCGTGGATGTTGTGATGGTGATCCTCGCAGCTAAGGCATGTCGGCCGACTATCGAGGATGTTGTGAGCCATTCTTGGTGAGTCGACAAGCTGCACAGTTTACTATGACCGGAACTTGGAAGGTGCACAAGGAGAGGAAGTGTATAAGAGCTGGGAACGACCAGCACTCTTGGAGAGAGACTGTTCTATGGGGAGAAACTAAAAAACTGCAACATTTTGCTATGACCGACAAGGCTCCAGCCCCATGTGCAGCATACCCACCCACATACCTACCCAAGTGGATACTTATAGAATGATAATGCTACCCAGTACATGCAGAGACGGGAACCACAACCAACCACGGCACGCATCTGCGCCATAAAGGGTGATGCTGACCGAAATCGAGAAGAAAGGCGCCATGACTGCTGGCCGCGGCCGAGTTCGAAATGCCACTGCGCCGTACAGTACTGTACTTGTGAAAGTCGCTGGTCGCCGGACCAGGGTGAGGACTTACTCGTGCTGATAGGCATCGGTATACTCCGTAGAGTATTATGTGATAGGCGTGGGATGAAGGTGTCGTGCTTCACAGAGCCCAGCCTGTTGATTGAACCTCGATATCAGCCCAAGCTAGTAGCTGGCAGTGAGCCGCTTGAAGCTTCCGCTTGAAACCAGCATTCGAAAGCATCAGTGGACTGGTGACGATCTCTCCTAGCCACCCCTCGACTGCCTTCGTAAATGCAGAGCTCTCGCCATACAGCTCGCGGGCATGTGCCGCTACCATGTCTAGGTACCCGATAAACACCACCCATAACTCTGCAGGGCGTAAGGGCATCTCGACTCCGAACATGCGGGCGTTGCTAGCAACAGGCACTAACAGTCTTACGAGCTCCAGCAGATCTTTGGCCCAGTCGGGTCCGCATTTTATCTGAGTGTAAGCACAGCCCTTTACGCTATATCGTAGAGCAGGTAGCGACTCTCCCACCATGCTAGACATGACGGCCAATCGTTTGTATAGTGTGGGAAGCGGATCAAGCCCGTGGGGCCAGTGGGAGTCAGGGGAGGCGGCGGCTGTAAGTGCAAGAACCTGTGACTCCAGCATAGGCACTGTTATAGCACGGTACTCCTCAGACGATGCAAATCGTATCAGGGACGAATTGATGAGATCTGTAGCCTTTTCTTGGGTATCTTGAATAAGTTCGATCCGGGTGGCATCGGCCGCGGTCCAGGACTTGTGGAAGTCGAATTCTTGCAAGCAGCGGTGACCTGAAATGCGTAGGAGGCGCGTCAGTAGGAGAGCTCTAATCAACAGGCTGTATAGCCTCGCGCTTGTCCATCGCACATTGCTTGTCATCTGACCTCGGGGTTGGTAGGTACCACATACATTCACATACAAAGTGGTACTGCTCCAGCAGCTTCTTCCTCCTGAGAAGGACATCGCACGTCTCGTCCGTGTAACATTGTAGGAGCTCTTCGCCTGCCCGAATTGGCCGCAATGCTCGGACGCGAAGTTGGTTGCCCTCAAACACAGTCAAGACGTTGGGTTCGCAAGAGTGGTTCATCAAAGACATGACCACGTCCAGAGCACTACCCAGGACCTTGGACTGGCCTGCTTCTTGGATGCAGATGTTGTTCGTAAGTAGCTACGACTTGTCAGCGATGATACCAATTGCTCAGAAATCACTGCCTCTAAAGCCGTAGTTCTGCTGGCTAGCAAAGGTGGTCGGCTGATTCAGCGGCCCAGTGGAACTTACAATGCAATACAATCTCGATATTGTTTGCACACTCTCTGAAGAGCCTGTGTCTGTCTTGGCTGTTTCGGCAATATCTTGTATGGAGCTCCCGCTTGCTTCCGACAGTCTTGCTTCGTAATGCGACTCCATCTTGTGGACAATTTGCCAGAGCTGGTCAGGTATTAGATTGTGAGACCTCTGTACCAACAATCGGTACAGTGCTCTGGTCTTCACGGGCATTGTCGGCTGGCCAGAGACAGCATTGCACTCATGCTTGTGGTATGCGAAGTTGGCGGCTTCAGAGCAGGACTTGCAGAGGGCGTGTTAGGAGTTATCCTGGACTCTTTCTCACATAGTCAACTTTGACGTGGAAAGATAACTTACCTTTGAGCAGAATCTGGAAACTTGGCATGCTTCACAGGCCGAGAACACCTCAACATAGTCATTCTTTGAGCGAAATCGTCCCCTCGAGAGTATGCGGCTTTCGCCGTCCTTGAAACACCAGTCGCATATGTTTTGTGTGGTATCCAAGACAGTACTGACGACGGGAGTTGACTGGAACACCTCATCGCCATCCGTGAGATCTGTCTTTGTGAATAACGCAGAACCCGCACCAGCAATGAGTGACTTCCGGATGTCCAGTCGTGTCGTGGCACCGATTTGCTTCAGCAGATACTTGCACAATCTTTCTTGCTCAAACAGAGACAGCTGCTTGGCGCTCTGGGCCATCTTGCAGGGCGGGCTGTGCAGCAATCGTGTCAACAGCATATACTCCGTACTGTACAGAGTACATGCCTGGCAAAGATGGATGAGGGTGCTTTGTACTTGTTCTGTCGGACCAGCAAGTATTCAGTGACGTCACAAAAAGACCCATAATTCCTCGCCTAATGACCTTCCCCAGGTGATGTCTACCTACCTACCTACTTGACTATAATTTCTAGTATGAAGCATTCTGTCACAGTTCCAAGTGTGAACAGGATCCTCTCTGCTCAGTTGTTACAGTATATTAGAACGCCCCCGTCCAGCTCATCTGTCAGTCTTCCGTAGTTCTACTCTCTTTCTGTCATACGATAATGGTTCAGCTGTCTACATAGACCACCACAGTTCCCACAGCCTCTCCTTGTCGTGCCGTGACACACTGACTGTGACTACCGGTGCTCGTGACAGACACAATCGTTCAAGTCTACGAAGTAGTTCTGGTCGACTGCAAGGTTCCAAGGTTCCGAAATGCATGATGCTCAGCTTAGTGTTTATCCGTGCGTTTGAAATGATTGTTCGCAGCACCTAATGTGGCCACAAGCTAAGTACTTAGGTAGGTATTATGATGAGCATAATGCGTAGAACGGGTCCATTGCGGTACCTACAAAAGTGTGCATTGGATTGTCTGTGGAGCTACCAAAGTACTCAACTCCTGTAGATTGCCAGTACAATATCGCTGGCTAGTGCCTGCTTTCAAATAGGTACAGGATGTACCTGCCTGACGTAAGTAATCTGTCTTGCATCAAGAAATCAACGTACAACGCACAACTCCCCAGCTCTGTACTGCACAGACTACGAAATACTTACTGCGCCGAATGATACACCTGGTCTCTTGGAAAACCAGGTTGACCCAAACAAGGCGCAATTTTTTCATAAGTATCATTCATCGCTGGGAACGTCGTTCAAGAATTCGTCCAAACAGTGGCTGAAGCAGCACCTTCAGGAGCCTTCAGGGGGTCGGGTGGTAAGGCGCCTAAGTGCAGCAACGCTTCCAAACTCCAAACGCACAAAATTGCCCCTACACAAGCAGAACGGAACTTTAGCGACTTTTGGAACTCCACTGCCTTTCCGATCATCTCCGTGATACCGACCCATGATTGGCCCTCAAACAACGTGATGGGTCTAGTGGGCCTTTTACCCCAGATTTGACCCAATGTCCCGTTGCTGATGAATCGATCTACAGCCAAGAGAAATGGCAGAAAACTTTAAATTAACCTTACTGGTAGTCTTAGTGTGAAAGGCATGTGCTGAACACAGGATGGGAGCCTTGAAATACCACCTAAGGGATACCAAAAATTCTCACGTACTCGCCTTGGGGTTTGCATTGATAATCGAGTCCATCTTCGTCTTCTAGGTCCGGCTTTCGTATCCTTGGTGCGTGAGTGCAATGGTGTCCCCCTGTGCCCATTACCCACTTGTGGAATGCCTCCCCGCATGCCGGCGCTTGCTGCATGTTCCATAGGGAATACTCCAGACGTGTCTTGTGGGAAGATGTCCCCAGTGCTTCAGGGTGTGCAGTATGTGACACAAAGGAATATACGTTGGGATGCGTTCAAATGAGAGAATAAGCAATCATTCCAGTTGAGTATAAGAGAGCGGCACCTCGCAAACAGTCGTGGGAGAAGTGATTGCAGCGCACCAACCACTTCTAACCCAACCACTTTGGAAATCATCTTCTTGTATATTTAGTTCCCTTGTTGCTAGCCAGCTGGCCTGAGCATCACTTCTTCTCCTTTCCAACTTCACTCGTTTCTAGTCTTATTCCTGCCCCTCTCATCATGCGCTTCTCGTACGCCATACTCGCCGTTCTCGGGCTGGCCGTCGCTGTGGTAGGATGCCCTCTCCCAACTCACTTCTCTGCAACGCATGACGTGTATCTTACTGACTATATCACCAGCCCATCTTGCCGCTTGACATGTCTTCCCTCATTGAAAGCCGTCATACAGGGGCAAGAGCACTGGTGGTGATGGCACCGCTGCCGCCACCATCACGGCGACCAATACCACCGCCTGTGCCCGATCCGTGGACTCGGATATTGAGGCCCGCCATCACAAAGGCAAAACAACAAGTGTGGGTATGCGCCTTTCCCTTCGTGCATGGAACAGCATCGTCTTCTTGTTGCTCAATAATTTGTTAGTGGCTGTAGAACCGTACTGATACTGAATCTAGTCCGGCACCAACACTGCGAGCGCCGACTGCAACGCCGCCGCAGCTCGCTCGTCGACTTGTCACAGGATGCGGGTGCCTTTGAGGCACGCCATCACAAAGGGAAGCGCATCGCGACCAACTCGGCGGCCTCCAGCGAGGCTTGCACAGAGGCCAAAGCTGCTGCTGCGCGGTCCGTGACCGAGGGCGGCCTTGTCGCAAGACACCACAAAGGAAAGACGACTGGGGACAGTACCGCTAGCACGACCCCTACGTCCAGTATTGCTGCCGCGTGCGGTGCCTAAGACGAAGTATTGATAGAGTGAGTCGATCGCTAGCAGCACGAACGGAGTGGAGCTGCTACAGTGCTGAAAAGGGGCGGATACGGAGGGAGAGCATAGGATTTCGACATGATCAACCACCAATTTCCTAATGCGAAGTAAGTTGAAGCGTGTTCCATAGAGACCCTCTCGCGCGTGAATATAAGTACCAACAATCTACGTGTTGAAGAGGCAATCATACTCCTGTCGAGTCCTGTGCGGCGATGTGTCCAAGGCTGCCCACATCGTGAGCATAAGCTAGCAAAGCAGAAGTCTTTGCTCATAGGCACGGCATTATTATGGTTTCCGTAAGTGGCCTTTTGCATAGTAAGAGGGTTTAATAGGGGCTTGTTGGCTGGCCCGGGATCAGGAGGTCGCAGATGTATGCACACATACAAACAGTGCCTGACTGAGCAAATCGTTGACAGACCGAACAGCAAACTTACCTGAACATAGATGCTGGGTCTAATTCTCCAGGTAATCTGGGTACTAAGTACTGATACCTAGGTAGTCGTCTAAAACGACACGACGATCCGGGACGGTCGACGGCCAGGCGCCCGACGACTAGGAGTTGGCCTACTACAGGACGAATGTTTTCGATATATACAGAGCTAAGTTCTTGGCCAGGCATCCCGATAATATTGAAGGGAGAGCATGCTATGCTAGTTCACGGATGGAATCTGCTAGTTGTCCGCCCAAGAATTCTAGGAAGACCGCCATGCCCATATATGATGCTTTTGGTAGTCCTTCCCATTTCCTTGTCCAGTTGGCTTCCTTTTCCTGTCCTGATGCTTGAAATGAGAGGTATAGAGGCGTAGGGAACATTATACCGATGTGAAAGGAGAAGGACGTTTGTCAAACTAATACCTAATCCTCCGTGAGATCGCCGTACTCCCACATACCCGCACGACTGTCCTTCGCCTCCTGCTCAGCCTCTTTGTACGACTTCATGATATCTGCCAGGGCGGGGCTGCGTTCCCAAGCCTTCAACTTGCGTGGCACCATGGCCAGACCCTCGAGAAGTACCTCGCGGTTGATAGAATCGTGGGCTTTGGGGCGGGGCTCCTTGTTCTCGTAGATGGTGATGTAGCTAATGCCTTCCTTGTTGTCGACAAAGTCGAAGCTGGCGATCCACTTGGCTTTGCTTGCAAGGACGTCCGTCAGAAATGCCGTCGTCTCCGTGAAGTATTGTGGGGCCGTAGGAAGCTGCAGCAGGGTCAGAGAGGCGTCCGCAGCCTGTGGCTTGAGCTTCTGAGTGTTGAACTCGGGCTGGTTCAGCGGGCGTAGTTGGGACCAAGGGAATTTCTCTGTGTTGCCGTAGTCGATGAAGACCACCTCGGCGATTTTGGCGGCGCGGTCGTTTGATCGAATTCGAGCACGGTACCAGCAGTTGTCCTCCGACCACCGGGCTGCCACCAGGTCGCCCGCCTTTGGTGGATCACGGAGGGGGTTGTTGTTCTTAGAGTCCAGGTGGAACTTCTGGAATGCCTTGGACAAGCTGTCCAGAGCGGCTGTGCCGGTGCCCACTTCCTGGATCTTGATCCTCCCGTTGCCGTCAATACCGGTAACCGTGATCTCGCGATATTCACGCTTTAGATTCACAGGAGCTGCTGAATCGTTGGTGGTGTCAACCAGCACTTCCTCCTGATCTTCTTGCTCTTGCGACGGGTCCCAATCCTTCCACAGCCCCTTGCGCGCCTCCTTGGCCTTCTTCTCTGCAGCGTTAAGTTCTGCTGCATTTCCTGACTTCTCGGCAGAGTACTGGTGCACGGAAGCCAGGCCTTCCTCGACCAGGATCTTTGCGAAATTTTCACGCCCAACAAACAGATCGCCGATAAACCCGCCTAGTTTGTCGATGTCGTGAACATCCACCTCGACATCACGCTGGTTGCACCGTCGCGTGGCAAGATCCAATGCCTCGTTTCCGAAGGGCTCGCCCTGCTCCTCAGGCGAACGACCAGCTCTGGGAGCGCGGATGCCAGCCAGAACGAGAGTCAATTTGACGCCCTCGCGAGGAAGTAGGATGGTGAAACGGGAGCCAGACTTGCAGAAATCGACAACGCCGGGAATTTTCTTTTGGCGCTGAAGTGTACCCAAGTTAAGCTTTGCTCTCTGGAGGTTCTCAGAAGCGTCGACAAGAGACTTGATCTTGGGCGCTTTCCCAGAAAAGATGCCTTTCTTCTCCGCCTTGGCGGTCTCCTGCGCGGCGAGGAGCTCATCGTAGTTTGGCGACCTGTCAGTGTCATCTTTGCGGTGGCGAACAACAGACGCGTAGCCCTCTTGGACCAACACCAGAGCGATGTTCTTGCCGTTTTGCGTGACAGTTGCAACATTGCGGGCCTCGTAGCCGTCTTGGGGGGGTTTGGATCCATCTATGGCAACCTTGACGTGCTTTCCGATCAGCTTCTTGCGCAGAAACTCCTTCGCCTCGTCCTTGTAAGGCGCCTCTGTGGACTCGTTGGTTCTGGGCCCGCGAATACTGCTGAAATTGATCTTCTCCTCGACGCCGTTTTTGCTCCTCACGATGATGGTGTCCGCGCTGATCACTTTGGAGACCGTCATCTCCGACTCGGTTGCATCAGCCTTGGAGACGTGATTCTTGTGCAGTCGCAGCTTCTTGGACTGGGCCTTCTTTTCGGCCGCGCGGAGGGTCGCCATTTTATCGCCAAGCAGGGTCGAGTGGAAGTCGTTGCACCGAGCCAGACCGTCCTGGAGCAAAAATTCGGCGATGTTACCCATCGGATGCAGGACGGTGGCAATGAGTTGGCCTTGAGGGCTGGCGCCAAGCATGATGACCTTGACGTGGCGCTGCAGTAGACGACTCTCTACAAAGGCCTTCGCTTCATTCCCGTACTCCTCAGCGGGCTGTACGCCACCAGTAGAGACGACGGGTCTGGCCGTGGAGGGTGTCCGGATGCCGGCGAGGAGCGTCATGACCTGCAGGTGCTTTTTGTCGGAGAGGAACAGGCGCAGAAGCAGGCGGTCGCCCCCTATGACCCGCTCCACGACGCCGTCAACTGTCTTGCCCTTCCACTGCTCCAAGAAATGCGGGTGGCCGAGGTCATTCTGAACCTCGATGTTGCCGCCAGTGCCAGCCCAGAGCCCGGCGCTGTTGGCCCTTGCCTTGCCCTCCAAATCCCGAAGGGTGTCAATGCGAGCGAGGATCTGCTCGTCATCGTCCTTCTTTCCGGCATCTTCGCGTACCTTGACAAAACCAGCCTTCACAAGCTCGTCCGGAAGCTGGGTGCCGTCTTGCAGCTCCGCTGTTCCGTAGTCCCGGTTCGAGTTGGGCACGGTGTAAAGGACCTGGAACTTTACAGTCTTGCCAACGGTGAGAGCTCTCAGGAATTCTCTCGACTGGAAGGCAAATGCTTCTTCGGCATCTTTACTCAGGCGTGGTGCGCTGACATAGGCCAATGAGAGAGTTCGTTCAAGAGCTGGGTTGCTGGGGTTGGCGAGCACCAGTGAGTCTCCACTGAGGGCTGCCTTCACCTTGCCAAAGCCAGAAGTAGGAGCAGCCATAGTGATGACGAGCTACAGAAAGTGTTGTTCAGAGATAGGAGGATAGTGTCGAGTATTGAGGGAAGGAAGGGAGCGTGGTTGTTGTTGACGTTTTTAATTGTTGTTGTGAGGAGGAAGAGTGCGAAGTGATGAGCAGTCGTTGGTGTTCTTTAGTATCGCGTGCGTGCAAAAAGTAGAGTTCTGGCCACATGTGCGCCAGGCCAGGCCAGGCCAGGGGTTCAGGGGTCCAGGTTCACCTAGCAGCTGTACTGTGTACTGGGTGGGGCAGGGGTAAGGTAGCTACCTACCTAGGTAGCTCCTGAAGTCTTGGACAGCTCTCCACCGGGAGTCAAGAGGCGCTAGCCATTTTGAGATGATGCTACAGGACTGCTACCTCAAACATTTGCCTGCAGCTTCTTCCCTTGGGGACTTTGTATGATCAGTGATGCATTGCGAATGAGGAACAAACTTTGATTGACCGTGGTTTGGCATACTTCAAACTGTGATCTCATGGCAAGTAGATGAAGTAGCTCACAGCTACCTGTCGACCAACTATTACCACAGTGCAGATTGCATACCTAGGTAGTACAATACATAGCCTAGGCACCCAGGTTTCAAGTAACACTATGGTAAACTCTACCAACTCCATAGCACAGCTTGGTCCAATTGCAGTTTCAGAGGGAGATCCGCCATTTGAGTTATTTAAGGAGCTGACACAGCTCTCATTGTGGGATGGATCATATGAACTTGAACTATTTCATGCTGATAGATAGCTGATAGCTGCACTGAACAATCGAGGTTGCTGCCCAGGCACATATGTCCGAGGACCATACCATGATCTTCCATTAAGTCGAAATGCCAATGACTCCACAGGCAGGTCTGGTGCCTGCATTGCCAGTCTTGAGCGACTCCTCATTGCCACCCTTACCCAGGTCATCAGTGCCAGAGTGGACAACAATGGTGCGCTGGGAAAAGACTGTTAGTAAATCAAATCACAAGAATTGCCCGGGTTGAAACCTACGCCAATGACAGACTCTGGGCCAATCAGCTTGATCAGCTTGTCTGTTGTAGAGCCCTTGGAGTTGCCCTGGGCATCAGTCTCAATGTTGCCCAAGTCACCAACATGGCGAGTCTCGTCGGTAGGAGCACCATGGGTCTTGTTGTGAGGGTTGAAGTGGGGGCCAGCTGAAGTGCAGCCGTTGGTGTTGTCTCCAAAGGTGTGGATGTGCATGCCTCGCTTGGCATTCGGATCGTGACCTGTGATATCCCAGGAGACGGTGGTAGGGTCCGACTCGGAGGCCTGCTCAAAAGTGACAGTGCCTGCGATCTTGGTATCGCCACGAACAACACAGACTAAAGCCCCGTCAGGGTTCCAAAGTTAGCCAGGAGCGTGTTGAAATGGAGATGGAAGTGACAGTGGTGGAGTGGTAGTGTCCCGTTCAGTTGGGAATCCAAAGCAGAGGGTGTATATGATTGTGGCAGAAAGCTGATAGGCTGTTGAGCTGATGTACATGTGCAGTAAGCCCATGACAGTGCCAGGAGTGCTTCTTTGATGTGTTGAGAGGCCATCAAGGTGCTCCGGATGGCATGGAACAGCCTCTCAGCAAGGCTGCAATGACCCCTCCTTTGTGCCGTAGCAGCCTTTGCAGAGCTAGACTTGGACAGAGGGGTGTGCCATAGGGCTGAAATTGGTTGTCTTACCTGCTTTGACCATTTTGACTGATTTGATTGTTGGCTTGCTTGAGAATTGAAGTTCTTAGGAAGCTGTGAAGAGAAGAAAAGGAAGAAGCGGAGGTACGCAGGACTCGGGCAACAGCTGTAGTCTTCCCCTCTCGAGTCTCCAGTTCTGCTCCCCCACCCTGGACCCTGGACACCCAGTCTTTTCGCATTTCGTCATGCCCGATTTCATGCCGAACCAGCTCCTTATTATTAATCAAGCTTGTCTATGTGACATCTCCAACTTCTTTATTACAGTACCGAGGACACCTTGAAGATTCTCCTTAGTTACCTACCTTATTTTCTACCATACAACTTCAATAGCTACAATATCTCATACCCAAAAAAACCAATAAAAGGCTGGCCTTCCCGTGCTTTCCGCAAATTAAATAGACGGCATGCCACGTGTAGGGTAACGAGCCGCCGGCAGGGCCCCGTCCCGGCCTTGACCAGCCCGCCGATTTCGAGATGCTAATGCTAGGTACAGAGTATACATACAATGGTAATGGACTGACTGGACTGAGGAGCTTGACATGCAAGTCGTACCATGTACACCACACAATTCGACGCCTATACGGATACTCACAAGCCATACCGTAGCTGACTGCTGTGTATATATAGTAGAGGCAAGAGCTAGTGATCGTTCAGTGCCAGTACTAAGGTTGTTATGTACTTGTACCTTGGGTAGATGTACCTAAGCGCAAATACGTTTTTGCAAGGTTGATATCTATCAAATCGCTCACTCCATCTTTGGACGCCAAACATTGTGCCTTGAAGTCAGACCTGAAGAAGCAAGAGGGCGACATATAAAGTACAAATACCAACTACATTGACCTGCTTGCCTGTGTACATTTCTGTCGTCCGGTATGTACTTCCCCACAGGGAGGTATTGCGCTGACTGCCACCCGGGAACCTGGTTTCCACTAAGCAGGTGTGCGGCACTAACCAAGCCTGGGCACTGGTACCAACGGCGCAGCAGCGGCGCAAATTGCCTAACAACTACGGAGTAGAACCTTGGAACTCTTCTTCTCTCTCTGTCTCTTTGCTTTCGTGGATTTCACTAGGTCACCTTGAAATAGTAGGCGGGCAGCCGACATCACGACACGACAGTGCGATTCTTTGAAACAAACGAGGCCGACCATTTCGAAGACCTTCCGACCGGGCTCCGAGCCCGAAGAGTACCTAATCTTGCCGTCTGCCTTGCCTCGCTTGGCCTGGCCTGGCCTGCCTGGCATTGACTTGCTCTGTTCGCGCAGGTTCCCCCCCCGGGCCGCCCCATCCACAACCTTCGACCGCTTAGGCGCAACGCTTCCAGCTTCTTTCTTTCCTTCGTCTCGAATCTACCCACCGCGCGGCCTGCCTGTCGGTAGCCTGTCAGCGCGCTGTCGCATCGCGGCGACCCACCCACATTTGACGTCAACAAAACTCCCAACAGCGCCTCCTCCTCCTCCCATCACACAATACGTACCACATAGCTGCTCCATCCTGCAACCTCCGCCAGCCGCGGACTGACCACTGCACTCATCTGCCGGCAACATGTCCTTTCGAGGCAATCCTCGCTACGGCCATCTGCCACCTGTGCAGTATCCTGTCGCTGGGCGGGGAGGTAATCCCTACCCGCAACGCAGGTCCAGCTTCAACGAAGGCGACGATGCCGATCCCGCGCTGAACTACGCCGACCTACACCAGACTACAGACACGTCGAGGCAACAAGACGGCTCGACCTACCCTCACCACTACCAGCCTCAAGCCCATCAGACTCCTCTGTCGCCCTCGGCCTCGGCTGCATACAACCCGCAAGACTTTGCAAGACCCTCTTCCTCGACGCTGCCATACCGTCCTTCAGCAAGATATGCTTCTCCGGCCACCAGCTACACTCCTCAGCCGTCCGCCTACGTCCACCCCACCTACGACCCGTCCGCCTACGCAGGTGTCGCTCCTCCAGCCCAGCAGCGGCCTTACAACACATATGGACAGTCATATGCCTCTCCTGGAGCACAACAATCACCGTACTCCCAGCCTGTCAACCCTCCGTACAGTCCAACCTATGGCCACGACGTCGTGTCACCACATACGCATGGATCAGCTTCCAACTCGCAGTACGCTCCCAGTTTGCCGAGCCCCCAGTATCAGTCACATTCAACTCCTCCCGTGTCCATGTCCTCTCCATCGTTTGAGTCCACATGGGCCGGCGCCCACCACCACCACCACCACCAGCACCCGCACCCGCATCCGCACTCGTACCAGCAACATTCCAACGGGACTACTTCCCCACAAGGAGCCACATACGCGTCCCAAGCATCCTATGCTCCCACCTTCCAGATCCCCGTGGGTCCAAACTATTCCTCGTCAGATCCTAATGCTGCATTCTCAACTAGCTCTGCGCGCGCCGACTCAGCCTCGTCGCCTCCAGGCGTAATAGCAAGGCATCCGACCCATGCCCCTCTCCCGAGCCGACCACCAGAGACACCGGGAGACCCGAACATGCTTGATTACATGTCCGCAGAGCAAGTAGCGCAAGACGATCTCATGGAAGGCATTTTCGCGGATCTCGGAGAAGCTGGTTCCGCATCGCGACCTACGCCAATCAACGGAACCCTTTCCGACGACGAGTTGGGTTTGCTCCGCCGCTATGATTCGACAGCATCGACGGCGCAGACCACAATCCGTACTGGGGTGTCTCGTTACACCTCAAACGCGTCGACAATGCATAGCCGCACTACTGATGGGACTTTCCTGGCCGACGAGGACGACGAAAGTGATGAAGAGGGAAAGCTTGGCGCAGAGATGATGCGAAGGGACGAATTGTCATTCGGTGGCCCTGGAGCCTTCTTCTCACCGGGCTTTCAGCAGGCAGCTTCGACTTCGCTGCCAGCTCCTCCGGAAGAGCAAAGTGCCAGTGACAGCGAGGGCCTCGGGATTGGGGTAGATCTAGGGGCTATTGGGGGCAGCTACGTGCCGACCCTATCCTACGACAATAATGCAGCTTCCCCCCCGGCAAGGTCGACTTCGCTCCAGCGCCTCGATAGGCCATTACCACCGCCGCCTCCGGACCAGAATCCGCCATACCCTGATGATGACAGTGACGACGGAGCCTACTTCGGGCCGCCGGTGAATGTGGACTACGGGGACACTGGTGGTCTCCAGGCCCCAACAGCTCAGCGTCGCAGCTTCGACGAGGGAGACGATCGTGCAAGCGGTAGTGACTCACCGACCAAGGAAGATCTTCCTGATCTCTTCTTCCATCCAGGACTGTCAAGTCGCCCGCTGCCAGCCCTACCGCCGGGCTCTGACACAAGCTCGCTTCTGTCTGTACAGTCCCCCAATCGCGCGCCCTTCCAACACAACTACTCGCACAGTGCGGACTCGAGAGTGCATCGTGAGCCATTTGACCCTCATCAACCGCCATTGACAGCTCAGCAGCAGGTGGAAAGGTCCATCTCGTTGTCAAGCCATACCACTACTCCTACGGTCCAGCTTCCCGGGAGATCCAGGACGGACGCCGCAGAAGAGCGCAAGAGGGCCATGAGACATCATCAGCAACAGCACGGTGGGGGCTCGCAACTGGGCACTCCCTTTGAGGGCTACGAGACAGGAGGCACGCCATCACCCATGGCTTACGATTTGCCAACTTTGCCGACAGGGCGCAAGAAGAAGTTCGTGCCCGAGAAGCTCACTTCAGCAGACTGTAGGCGCTGCTCATCGCCATGGGCATTGAGCAGTGTGGCAGCCTGGCTTCGCGAGATGGCGGAAGGTGAGCCTGACTTGAAGCGCAAGACGATCGAGGAAGGCATTACCAGGTTGTTTACCACGAAAGTCCCGACAATGAACATTGCCGATGCTGAAGGCCTCGGCGTGCTGGTGGCGGATCGATTGTACGAGGCGGGCATCCTCCTGGAAGAAGAAGAATGGGCCAAATTTGGTCCAGGTTCTGTGTCCGGTGTGCTTTGGCAGCTAAGTGGCCATGGATGCTATGCGCCGAAAGTGCATGAAACCGAGATTGGTGGCAGGTGCTACTCCTATCACTGCACACGAACGCTCAAAAAAGCCAACATAGACGAGCTGCTCACAGAGGAGTCGACAGACCATGCCGAATGGGGTACCTTTTACAAGCTTGACAAGGCAACCGTGGATTCCAAGCCCAAAAAGGAAGTTGACCGACAACACATCCTCCACGAGATTGTCACGGGAGAGGAGGACTATATGGGTCAGCTGGATGTCGTCCGGGTGCTGTACAGAGACCAACTCAAGGCATGGGCGCCACCTATCATCCCACCAGCCCGTATCAACGGATTTGTCGACAAAGTCTTCGGCAAGATCGACGCAGTCCATCAGGTCAACAAAGAGTACCTCTTGGCGCAGCTCAAGTACCGACAAAATGAGCAAGGTCCGTGGATTGTCGGATTTTCTGACATTCTCCGCGACTGGATTCGCAAGGCAGAGCTCCCCTACATGGAGTTCTGCGCTGCCTTTCCCCTGGCTCAGTTGGCCATTCGCAAAGAGGCTTCACGCAACGTCCTCTTTGCTCAATTCCTTGAGCACGTGCAACGGCACAAACGATCGGCGCGTCTGGGCTGGGACACGTTTCTGAAGGCGCCCATCACCCGACTGCAACGGTACAGTCTGTTACTGGAAGCTAGTTTGAAGAAAATGGTCGAGGGAAGCGAAGAGAAGACCAATGGGGAAAAGGCTCTCGAGGAGATCAGGGCCGTGACACACAAGTGCGATGAAGCAGTTGCGCGCAGCAAGAGCAAAGTCGATCTCCACATACTGCAGTCCGCATTGGTTCTGAGGCCCGGATTCCAATCTGTGCTGAATCTGGACCACCTGGGAAGACAGCTGATTCATCGAGGCGATCTGACTAGAATGGGTTCCAAGGGTGTGCGCTGGGTCGATACCCACGCTTTGCTGTTTGACCACTACTTCATCTTGGCAAAGGAATATCCTTCCAAGGACGGCAAGGAGAAGAAGTATGACGTCTCTAAGGAGGTTCGTATTGCACAGCTCTCTTGGTAATATTTCGCGTGCTAACCGCCTCTAGCCAATCCCCATGCCCTTACTCTTCTTGGAGAGCATGCGCGATGAACCAGTCATGAAGCAAAAAGGCTTATCAGCGCTTCCTACCCGAACCGCCATGGCGAGCAACTCTTCCCTTGGGCTCAACAAGGTGGTTTCTAATGGCGACCGCCCCGGTGTTGTGCACACAGACACGGGCGGCTCCATGGGCTCGTTAAACAGCATCACGCGCATCAACACCGTCGGGGCAGGTGGCGAAGTCTTATATCCTTTCAGGGTGAAGCATCTCGGTCATGAAGTATACACGCTCTACGCGGCGTCCCAACAAGACCGTGAGACGTGGTGTAACAAGATCATCGAAGCAAAGACTCAGCACGCCCGAGCTCTTCACGCGCAAAACGCCGAACCGTTCAGGCTCCGCATCCTGGCTGATGGCGCGTTTCAGTATGACACGGTGTCTGCGATCGGAAAGACACCTGGAGTGCCGATCAAAGGCACGCCCTTGGATCGGTCCATGCGCGAGATTGAGAAGATATATGGCGCGGGCAGGGGACCGCCGGCTGTATGCAGAGCTCAAGTGAACTGTGCCGCGGCTTTTACAGCCTTTGGCAAGTCACTGATTGCCATAGGGACAGACTATGGCGTCTTTATCTCTGAGGCATCTAATCCTCGGGGATGGACAAGGGTAAACTGTTCCTACTCGTCTCATCTTGAGAGGTGGCTGACCGTTCTTTTAGTCTGTGCAACTCAGCAGGGTGACCCAAATCGCCGTCTTGGAGGAATTCTCAATATGCCTTGTCACCGCCGATAAGTCCTTGATTGCGTACCCTCTCGAGACCATCGCTCCGACTGCCAACTTCCCAGCAGGGGGCAACGACAGTGTCCGAAAAGCCCCACAGCGACTTGCTAAAGACGTCACATTCTTTTCTACTGCTCGCATGAAGGAAAGGATGCTCATATTCTACAAGCGCAAAGAGGGTATGCACACGACCTTCAAGGTTCTCGAGCCTGTCTTTCAGCGGTCGTCGGAAAAACGTTCGCGCATCTTTGGTGGACGGCGAGGCAACAATGGAGCCACCGAGTCTTTCCGCGACTTTGATGAGTTCTACCTGCCAACGGAATGCTACTCGTTGAATATCTTCCAGACCTATATCGCGGTCGCGACGCAGAAAGGCATCGAGTTATTGACACTCGACAAGAAGCAGACCATGTCTGTTCCTAGCGGTTTGAATATGCCAGCGATTGCGAACATTGCTAATCGCATTCGCGACCAGAGGCCGTTGGGAATGTTCAAGCTCAATGAGCAGGAGTTCATCCTGGCGTATGAGGACTGTGCTGTGTACGTCGACAAGCACGGCGAAGTGTCGAGGACACTTATTATGGAATATTCGGGCAAACAGAAGAAGGCCCGTAGGGCCACGCTGCACCACAATTATCTAGTGCTCTTCAACGAGGACTACGTGGAGGTGCGCAACGCAGAGAATGGCCGGCTGAAGCAGATCATTGCCGGTCGAGATGTACGCTGTCTGGACGATGGTGTGCGAGGTTCCATTGGTGGTGCTGGTGCCGGCGCGGGCGTGGCGACGAGCGGGAATGATTCCAGAGGTACAGTTAAGATTTGTATGACACACCCTGAGGTGCCGGGCACGCAGATAGTCATGGAACTACTGCTCAATTCTGGGCATGAGGGGGACGGAGTCGTGGATCCGACCAAGAAGGGCACTGAAGGAGAGTGGCAGGCGCGCCCTTGAAAGGAGTCGTTCCATGCAAGAAGCTTCGAATTACTATGGTCACCGCCGGAGAGGAATTTTCGTGTTGATGGGCGCCTTGACATTTTGTGCTGGTTATGTGGAATCTGGAACGGTCGGTCGACATTCAACAAACGGGGAATCTGGATGAGGAAAGCGGATCCGGATGCTGCTGGGTTCCAGGCTGCCCACCACGGGAGGAGGAATGTTGGCCTTCCGCGACGACTTTTGATACTTGTTGCATCCTTTCACCTCATTTGCACGGCGTTCATGGGGCCATTGTTAATGTTCAAAACCCGCTACATTGGGTACTCGACTGGCCATATTTTCTCATTCCTTGCACCTACCACCGCCTGACGGACGGTTTACGAAGATACAAAGAGAGCCTGGCCGCGGTGGAGAACGGCCTGGAGGGCCCATGCCGGCTCTCTATTTTATACCCCTGAATACATTTAAAGTTGAATGCAGACCTTGGTCGTCTTTCTTGCACTGATCCCGAATTGCAGCAGCTATTTTCGGCTCAAGGAAACAAGTCGCTACTTTCGGCATGCCTTCCCCATCCTAGCCGCCCTCACAAGCAGTGTGTACGCAGTATGCACTTCGCTGTGCTCTTGTCCGTGGACGCTCTCTATACACGCGGCTCGACTGCGTTGCTTTTCAATGGAACTCACGCAGAAGTCAACGGGCAACATTGACAGACGGGGTGCATGGCAAATGATAAGGCCAGGGGCGACTTTGGCCGCCCCTTTCTGACCCGGCTGTCTACTCCCTTTTCGATGGCTGAGACGAGACGGCGCAGTGGCGCGAGCAAATGGCGCATTCTGTCCTACGCAGTGGCTGGATGACAGTCAACGGTTGATTCAAGGAAGATATGCAAGGCACCAGGAGACACAGTAGCACCGCCGCAGCAAGGCCAGTTTGCAGTCTATGAGCTACCTAGCAATCCAGGCCAAGATGTCGACATATCACTCGACAGGGCACGACACGGCGACTATAAAATGTTTTCACATGTCAAAACGAGCACGAATGGGCACATTGGAGCAGGCATGTGCGAGCTTGGTCTGTACTTGATATAGGTTTAGGTCCTTGGCTTGCTTGATTCGCGTCGGACAGACCAATGGTAGAATTGAGAACTTTGGTTGCTTGCGTTGCGAGGTTCCTAACCTCCTTGCCCTCGCGTGAATCTTCGTAGCGTGCTTGGAAGGGGCACGGGCAAGGCGCGTCCTCGTCAGGTGAAAATGCCTCCTAACCCATTGCAAAGATCCCTCGACCTCCTGTCCTTGCAAGGAGCGCATCCCGACGCAGCAAAGTGGTGCATTATGTACGACTAGCAGCCGGAGCAAAGCTATCTGTCGCTACAATCCTGCCTGCCCTCGTTGTCGGCGCACCAAAATATGGACCATAGAAAACGAAAAGTGCCAAAGGCGTTGCTCGATATACACCAAGATGAATCTTTTGGTCCTCTGTATCATTATCAGATCCCATTTGTGATTGTGGAGCCAAGTATCGAAGAGGGCGGCGAAGTGGGATGCTGTTGAAGAAGTAGAAACTAGGTTGAACGTGAAGTTAAAGGTGTGTAAAAAACGTATTAAAAGCGCTTTGTGTCGTTCAAGTTTTTTTAATCAGCGCGATTGGAGCGTGCTGGGGGTATCTCGGACCGGAGTTGATCAGTCTTCCTCGTGGCTAGACGCAAAGCACTCGACGGTGCATGTAGTAGAATGGCGCTTGGCCCAACGCTGATAAGTAGAATGTGATGGGCTTGGGCGGTAATTTCGAGGGCGGAAAAGAAGAAAGCAGAGTTTTGGGGCCCGAATCCAGAAAGGGAGGAACGGGTTCGTCGGATAGGAGATTATTTGATGTCCTTGAACAAGTCGGAACCCAGGCTGCCCCCGTCATCGCCCAAGTCGACCTTTGAACCAAGACTCTTGAATTCCGGAATCATGGGCGGTGGAGGGCCGTTGAATTGCTGGACGTTCGAGGGGATGGGCTTTGTGTTTTCGGACGAGATAAAGAACTTGCTGGAGCGTCTGGATTCAGTTCCGTCGGAGCCTCTCAGGCGGCGAAACCATCCTGAGGCACGTTTGGGTTGACCGTCGGTGGCGATGCTGGCATTGCTCTGACTTGTGGGCCTGGGGAACATGGAGTCTCCTATGTGGGGGACAGCATTAGCATATGAAGCCTCGTTCAGTTTGTTACGGCTGAACAAACGACGAATGCTGGGCGGACGACCTTTCGGGGACAGGGGATAGGCGGCGTGGCCGAGCGCGGAATGGGTGGCGGCGCTGTTCAGGCCATTCCTGTGGACCTCTGGAGTGGTCTGGGTGCCGTTGTTAGTGGCGGTAGACTTGTTGACGAGGCCCTCGGCAGGCGCCTGTTGTTGTTGTTGAGGTTTTTGTTGTTGGGCGGAGGGATCCTCTAGTATAGGAGAAGGTGGCGGCGGGGGAATGTCTGTGCCTTCTGTGAGGGAGCCGAACTTGAGGTCGAGGGCAGGAAGTTGAAATTTGGTGCCCGCGGAGTTCGTGAGGGAGGGCATGTTGGGCTGTGAGGTGTGAGGTGTGACGCGTAGCGTGTTGTAGTGGTGTGGTATTTGTGGTGATGTGTGTGGTTTGCCCTTGCTTGAGGGTGGAAAACGGTGTGTGGTGGGTTATTGGAGGCCTGCCTTCAAAATTGAGCCGTTTGGCCGTTGTGAGAGGCGTCAGGGGGTCGTTCCCAGTTGGTTGCAGTTGTAGTGGGTAAGGTACGGGGTAGTACGTCTGTAGCGTGCGGATGCGACAGCAACAGCAGCAGCGACAGCATACAGGGTGAAGGCCCAAGCGTCGAGATGGCAGACCACTACCGTATGGATTCAGATGAAGGTGGTCGGTCGGTCGTCTTTGCGTGGCGTTCGTTCAATGTTGTCTTTGCCTCGCTTATATTAGGTGTTGGATGCCATGCGAGGGCGATCAAAACAAAACGGGCCTCGTCGCAACAATCAAAAAGTCGTTTGAGCCAAGCATCTGGCTTCCAAGCAAACCACGGCCGTCTTTTGCAAATCAATGGACTTCTCTGTGCAATGTTCTTCTTCTTTGATTTCAGTGATGCGCAAAGTGAGGTGGAGTTCTTCCGGTATTCATTCCGACCTGGTCGAAAGAAAGAGTGGAGCCCGTGCGTGGTACCTGACTGTGCTGTACGGAACACTCCGCAGGGATTCAGTGAATGGGCACGTTCTGTGTTATGTACTTTGTAATTGGCAATTCGTGCTAGAGTAATGACGTGACTGATGCACGAAAGTAGGACGGAGTACTGAAGTACCTACGAGGGAAGGTCCAAGCATTGTAAACAAGCGGGAGTTGCCATGGAGGTTGGGGACCCAAGGCAGGCAGATACTTAAGTACCTAGGCTACCTGGGTAGGCAAGCTTCTTGCCGGCTGTTAGGGGCGGTACCGAACAACGGCTTAGTGGACCTCGGTATCCTTATCTCCTCCTTCACCTCGCACGTCCATACTACGTATGCCACACAGTAATAAATATACCTATAATACCTTCAATTGCTTCTATTTCTATCTGGCCCGTCTGTACCGTACGAGAATGTTTACTTGTCATGCCCACATCGCTCTTGTTGCCCGTCGTCAATTTGCAGCCAGCCACATTCCAATCCAAGGTTCTCCCACTGTCAGCAAACCCTCGCCATCGACTTTACTTATCCTCTGTAGGGGCAACTCGCGGAACACTTAGCCCACAGATCACTAACGCGAGGCCTTGTACCGCAATAAAACCTCATCACCATACATACATGCACAGCGTCAACAACATCGGTCTCCCACAGCGCCATCCGCCCGGAACGCCAACGTGACGTGACAATATCAAGGTCGCAAATAGCATTTCCCATGTTCCCCTTCCATGAGCCTGTGTGCCTGCCTTCCATGTATCAAGTGACAGATACCGTCTGTTCCCCGAGTCAAATGAAAGAATTGTCCCAAACATGAAAGCAGGAACCCAATTTACACCTGGACAACCCATGATCTATGCCTTTGCCCTGCGCTGCCGAACCCCACAAACGCCAGCTCGAAATCAAAACTTTCACTTACTCCCATGTCCGTAGATTGCTTGTCCCGAGCGCGCGAGGCCAAAAAGCAGCATCTGTCTGTGCTGTGGCCGCCATGGTGTGTGGTGTGGTGAGCCTGCCTATTCACCCCGCGACCGCTTGGCGCCGTGAGGGTTGCCACTCCAGTCGTTGCCGCCCTGATTGCTGCCAAAGCCGCCGCCGCCACCAGGGTTCCCACCAAAGTTGCCGCCGCCGCCCTGGTTGCCGAAGAAGCCGGGGTTGAACTGACCAGGCATGTTGTTGAAGCCTGCAGGGAGTGAAGTCACGTCGTCAGTCAGCCATCAACTAGTCGCTGTGGGCAGAAACAGGAATTGCGACCAGAAGAACACTCACCCATGCCCATACCAGCACCCATGCCACCCATCATGTTCATAGGCATCATGCCGCCCATACCCATGGCGCCACCCATCATGGGGCCGCCACCGATACCACCCATCATGCCGCCGCCACCACGGCCGCGGTAGTTGGGAGAACCACCGCGAGGGGTAAACAGCCCGCCCATACCACCACCACGGAAACCGCCTCCGCCGCCGCCCATGGGGTTGAACGCACCGCCCATTCCGCCCATGTTGTTGCCGTTGTAAGCATGGTTCATGCTGTTGCTGTTGCCGTAGCCTTGGTTGTACCCGACACCAATGGCACCAGCACCGCCACGCACTCCGCCACGGTACCCACCGCCGCCACGGCCGCGATAGTTACTGTTGTTGCTGTTGTTGCCATGGTAGCCGCCCATGGCTCCCATGCCGTTGTTCTGGTAATTATTGACGACGGGTCCAGAGTTGTGGAAGGTCGAGCTGGATCCACCGCGGCCGGGACCGTCGCGAGTCTGGCGCTGGAGGCCGTCCTTGGGCAGGGTCTTGAATGGGTTGGAGCCCTCGTGGTAGGCGACATGTGCACGACGTAGCGGGTGGGAACCTGGCAGGTCGTTACAGTGAAGCTTCAGGTCGCGCGCAGCCTGCGCCGAGGTGAACTCGAGGTAGACTTGTCTGTTGCTCTGTGTGTCAGTGGCTCTGCTAGAACGACAACGAAACACAACCAAAGTAATCCACTAGGGTTCGACACGTACCCCTTGGACTTGCCATTGACCTTGTGCTCGCTAAATGTGATCTCTACGAGCTCGGCCTCGGCGGCAGCGGCGCGGGCCAGGATGCGAATCTCGTCCTCGGTGGTGAACCATTGCAGCTCCGAAAGCAGAAGCGCGTTGGCAGCGTTCTGGTCCGGGACCAAGTCCTCGCGCTCTTTGCGCTTGGTGCCCTGCTGAGGGACAGAGATAGCTGAGGCAGTGCCATCATCATGATGGCCCTCCATGTGGTTGCCATTCTGGTCGCCTCCGTTCTGGTCCATTTCGTCATCGCCGTTGACGTGATACTGCTCTCCCTGGGGTTCGTCCTGCTGCTCTTCCTGGTTCGCATGCTGTTGCTCATCTTCGGTTTCATGATTGTGCGACTCGGCCTGTTGCTGCTCTGGGGCGTCTCCGCCCTCAGTGTCTCCGTAGACGTCGATCTCGAAATCTTCGTCAGCCATCTTGCCAACGGTAGTAGGCTTGAGCTGATCGAGGTGGACTGGCTTTCCTGTTGGTCAGAAAAGTTTTGGAGCTGGGTTCAGTTGGATGAGGTGTATTGGCTGTCTTGGTGGTCAGAGATACAAAGGTCCTAGTCCATAATATTCGTAGCACCTGTCCTTGAAGGCAATAGTTGTCACTCCATAAACACCCCTGTGCTAACGTGATGATAGCTTTGCAGCTGGAAGGATTTGGAACAGGATGTGGACATGCAGGCAATACAACACTGAAACCAGCTGGAAAGGGAAACATGATGGAAGACAAAGGTCAACAGTACGTACACTCCTGTTCTCTCAAATTCCTCAACAAGACTTGGAAGTTCAGACAGTAAGTGATGCCCAGATGTGACTTTCTTGGAAGTGAATCCCTTTCGTCCCGAGTCCCAGAGATGAAGCTCTGTGCTTCAATCTCGCCTCTGTGGCCTCCCTGAGTGAATTGAAAAGCAGGAGTAAGCTGAAAGATGACTGTGAATTAGGTGGGCTCTGTATGGGTTAAAGTGGCCAGAGTCACTGAGCAGGTCTTGAAGAGAATTGACCTTGCCATGTAAGTACTAAAGACGCAGAAGTTTTTGTAGATGGCTTGGAGGAGGTCGTTCCTCAAGTCTTGGCGGACTGCTTTTGGAAAAGAGAAGGCGTAGGACTTTTTAACTTGCAGAGAGGTCTTGGGCTAGGTCTTCTGAGCCCTGGAAACACTGGGTGTCTTATCCCTATGGCCTTCTCTCGTCTGATAGTCTTCGCCAACAATTCAGTGACACCTGAGGATGGGGTGGAGGAGGCCAGAGAAGTAGCAAAGCTTTCTCCAAAGCCTGTTTGTCCATCCAACTCGAAGAGAGTCTCACCTCCAACAGTCTTGGAAGTGTGGCAGCTGGGTCCTCTGCCACTTGCAAGCCGCCTTGTGAAATGTGTCCTGCAAGCGTCCCTCTCTTGTCTTGGTGTCAAGTAGCTTGAGGACCAGAAGCAGTCTTTCGTTCACTGGAGAGATTGGTAGAGGTCGGCTCTTAGGCTCTCGGGGGGCGAGATGTTCGAAGATAGGCTGGAAGGCTTTCCAGAAAAGGTTGGTACAATGTCTTGAGTGATGTGTATTCCACGAGGTCTTGAGATGGGCGCTGGACAGTTGACGGCAAACGGTACAGGTTGGTGTGCAAGGGCATGCAATGGGCGATAGACTTGGAAGCGTTGGTTCAAATGATTGCAGTTTTTTTTTTTGGAAATGGTCATGGGAGGAGAAAGAATTGTTGGTTGTAAGGCACCAGGTCAGCCGTGTTGACCTGCAAGAGAGATGGTTTGGTGAGGATTGGTAGAGGAACAAAAGAGCGAGTTGGTACAGAGTATTGGGATTCTTGAAGTGTAGTTGCGACGGGGAGCTTCAAGCTTCAGTTAGCCGGCCAATTAGATCCTTGTCCACTCCCCGGGGCGACAGAGCCCGCCATGCCGGTACTTTGGACCTTGTATGAGGTACTGTGCTGCGCAAGCAGGGGCCAGGCCTCGGGCATCTCATCCCAGCCCATGGCCTCTGGTTGAGAGCACAGCACTCCTTTCAATGAAGAAGGAGTACGCAAGTCTAGGGCAAAGACATGTAATTTTGACCAACTTTTGAATTTGTCAACAAATGATTGTGTTCTTCTTCACAAAATATCCGGGAAATTTCCTGCGCTGTATACTAAACAGAGGTCTGTCACCACAAGTCTCAATTTGCAATCTCTCCACTCTATGAATGGATCCTATCTTGGAGATAAAAAAAGACTAAACAATACATACTGCCTTTGAATCTTTTATGTGGGCTGAAGAAATGGCTTCCGGTCTGCAATGCCCTGCATAGGGCTCTAACAAGAGCTTTCTACGACATGTCTGTAGTGTTTCGTGCTATGGAGAACACGCGGGCCTTTGGGGTTGACTGTGGCCTTGTTTGGATATGCAGGCTGAGAAAGAGAGCAACCAGCCATAGCAACCATATGCCGCCAAAACTGCATGCACATCCATGTTTCAAGGCACAAAAAGTGCCGCACTTTATGGGATTGGGGGCCAAGCAATGGGATGTGTCGCTTACATAATCATGTGAGCTGCAGTGGGATGAGCATTGTAAGAGGACAGTTTCATACACACGCCTTGCAAATACTTGTGGATCTTGTGCCTATGGTGCTTGGTTTATGTGTGAATATGTAAAAAGGACCTCAGTTACCAAGCCACTCTGCCGCAAGATGATCATTTACCCTATGTCCCATGGGGGGCTCTGCATCGTCCTCCGTATTCTCGTTCCACGAGTGCACCGAAACCGACCCAAACGACATGTCGTACCCACCCCAGGAGGAAGCTGCGAGCAAGACTGTCAGCATCACACAACAGGCACATGCGCGCATATGCGATTACGCATTCAAGACGAGTTTCTCACCTGCGAGTATCGGAGCGTTTGGATGCCAATACGGCTCACGCACACAGCAATTCCACTGGTCCGCGACACCCCTCCTCCAGGGCATACCTCCCGGGCGCCTTCCGTTGAAGCGCGTGGCTGAGCCCACGTCGATTGTCCCGGCCAGCGTCGAATCCATGTTCCAGATGTACACCTTGCCATCGTGGCTACCCGAGTATACATACCTCGAGTCCGTGCTTCCCGGCGGCGAGAAATGGCACCGAATGAGCGTCCCTTGGATCTTGTGGCCCCGAAAAGTCACCACTGAGTTATCGTTCGGGTGCGGGAACCAGTCGTCCGGGTCGTAGTCTCCCATGCGATAGTCGTAGTCTGTGTGCGCCGTGTGTTGACGCGGGTTGAGCTCCTGGTAGCGCTGTGTTGACATAGCCATGCGCAGATCCCACAGCTTCATAGTCTGGTCCTTGCCATTGGACAGGATATATCGTCCGTCGCCTTTGCTGTCAATATAGGTCAATCCCTCGACGTGACCAACGAAAGCACCCGCCTCGCGCCCGTCACCCATACTCCTGCGGTCCCAAACTTTGATGACCTGGTCGTCGGAGCCCGAGTAAATAATGTGCGGGTCTTTCGGATCAGCAAACGCCACAGCATTCACGTCATCTTCGTGGCCTTGAATGTTATGCAGCACCTGGCGAGACTCGATGTCGTAGACAATAATAGAGCAGATGTTGTTGCCTGCGATCAGCTCACGACCATCGCCCGAGAAGCGCACGGACCAGATGGCGAAATTATTACGGCGTCTCGCCAGGCCTGCATTTCTCGGGGCGGCGCCCAGATCCAGCTGGTACGGGTCGCCCTTGTCATTCGGATCCGTAGGCGCGAAGGCCACGTGAGATTGTAGAGAGGTATAGGCGAGCCACTTGTTGTCTGGGGACAAGTGGGCGTCTGTGAGGGTCCACTGACCCCAATCGAAGGTGACAGTTTTGTAGTATCGCCAGTTGTATGGGTTGGAGGTGTCGTACATTCTCACTTTGAAGTCCTTGACACAGGCATAGAAGAAGTTTCCATCCTGAGAGAACTGTCCACAATAGACAGGGGCTTGGTAGTGGATGAGCATATCTGCCTCGGACGAGGGGATCATGCTCTGTGCCATGGCATCCTGGTTGATGCTGTTCCTTCCAACGCCCAGCTCGCGGTCGAGTATGCGCCGCGCAAGATGTTTCCTGGTCGGGGTGGGAAGCCTCCGGTCTGTTGAGCCAAATGCGCCTGAGTCCATGAGGGCGCGGCCTTCATCGCTGGGAATCTTGGGGAAGCGATTGGGATCGGGTGCGTGTCGTCTCCTCCTCCTTCGTCCATAGAAGTCGACATCATCATCGTCATCATCGCCCCAGAGGCCACCCAACGCACCGCGGTTGCGTAAGAGAAACATCAACTGTGCATTTGACAAGCCCCCGCCTTCCATCCGTTAGTCGACATGAAACACGGGTATGAGTTGATGTTAATGAATGAGCTTACCAAGTAATTGACCAAGGCCCTGAAGAGTGATGACGCGAGGCGGACCTCCACCGCCTGCCGCACCCTCATGTTCCTGATCCTGATCCCCGTCCTCTTCCTCTTCCTCATCCTCGTCCTCCTCTTCGTAGTCGTCGCTCTCATCTCCCTCCTCCAAGCCCTCCGCATCCTCGTTCAAGTCGTGAATGGTGAAAGTTTGCTCGGCATCTGATGGCCAAGTCAGCCGGAGCCAGCATTGAGAGGCAAGGGTGCAAGGCAACAAACCGTGATACTCGTCCTCCTCGTCATCAATGTCATCGTGATTGGTATTGTGAGCCTCCGAGTCCTCAAAAACGTCATCCGCATCGCTGTCGTCGACAGCGCGGGGTTGGTCCGGATGTTCCTGCAACGGTTGAGATTGTTGGTCTTGTAAGCTTTGACCGAAGCCGTCCTCGTCGGAATCATCGGCATGTGGGTACCTGTAGCTCATGACGGGCGCTACTGTGGTATATCCAAGTACGAAGTTCAGGTGGACGAAGGTTTTGAGTGAGGTACAGTACTTAGTGAGGCTGTTTCTTCGGCCTAGGTCCCTGTGCGCGGTCTAGCGGTGGGTAGATGGATTGGAGAGGAGGGAATGTATCCGACAGATAAGACCTCGCCCACTCGCTCATGCAATTTTGAAATGGACGTCCGAGACGACTTGGCTCAGAATATCAACGACTAGAAAATCATCACTCTGCTAGAGAGACTCGCTAGTATTGTCGAAGCTGGGAGTTTCATATCGCAGTCGATCGCCGAGTCGTTGAGAGTCACTGACGACATCCGAATACACTCAACTGTATTATAGCCCACATCCCTGTCCGGACTTAGCGACCAGTCTGTTCGGATTTTAAGCTGTGTCTTATATAATCACCACCACTGGTGTCTCGATTCAAATACCCACCGGGCAGTATATCTGGTACATAACAGTACGGAGTACGGATACAAGACAGTGATTATTGCAGGCTTGAATCTCTACAGATGATTCTCGCAGTATAGATGGCCTCTAACTTGCCGAATTTAAGATCTCCGAGGACAAAAGTGGCTATCCTTGTCTTCCAAGATTGACAACCGCTTCCCAGCTCCCGGAGCCCAGACAGCTCATGCGGAACCACGGGTTCGGAAGGCGAACAGCGAACGCTGAATCGGGACTCAAAGTCAAAACACCAAAAGTCGACTGTGACTGTCTACTCCGTACGGAGTAGGCAGAATCTCCTCGAAGACAATATCCTCTGGGCAAAGTGGCTTGACTGCCCTACAGGCTGCTCATAGTCAAGTTGCCAAATGCGCCATCTTGTCATCGAGATTCAATGTGGGCTGTGCAGGAACGGAAAGCACGGGACCTTGAGAACGGAAAGTCAAGGGGAGTAAGTGCTCGGCCTCCACGGGTAGCCAGCTTAATCCAAGACATTCACCGATAAACTCGTGAAGTATGGATACGGTTCAGCTATTTTTGTCCTTTACTTAGGTATACCGCTCCGTATTAACGCCCAGAAGCCAGCTCATTCGATCTCGGGCAAGGGTGTTGCGCTCCAAGAGAGTGGCTATGCTTCCACTCTGCTGTTACACAAAGGTCTGCCCATCATGAGGATAAGCTCCGGACTAGCTGGCTTTCTTGGTCAACCATCAGCCAAGTCAGATCGTCCATCTTGGACATTTTCATTCGATTCCAATTTGCCAACGCCGCGGCCCAACGACATCCAAGCTCACTTGGAGAGACAGGATAGGACTACTCAACCCATGCTTGAGTATTAGTGCAGCATCTAGTGCGTGAATGAGCCATGGCAGACCTAAACGTGTCTTGGTATAGTCCGATATATCACCTAGGTACTGCCCACAGCTGCTGCCCCAGTAGTTTTAGTCTTGTGCTTTTTCTTCTATTCCTACGAGTGATGTGGTAACTTTATACCGTACCTACTTTACTCGATATTGCCTTTTTCCAGTTCTCGTGCAGTAAAGAGAAGGCCACTGAGAACCACACGAGTGGCCATCCACAAGACGCCTGGTTTCAGGGCATTTACAACAAAGACCGTGCGACAAACATGGAAATCCGCCTCATGTCCCCGTGCCTCCTGTTCCTACCAATGTTGGCACCACAAGCCACTCTGGCCACTCGCACGGAACATGAGTTGAGCCTCAGACAAGACGATGACGACAGCGACGACGACGATGACTTCCCAGCCCCAGCACCAGCACCAACTACAACTGCGGCTCCAAATCCAACTTTAGCTCCAGGTTCCGGGTTACCAAGCGCATCGCCCACAGCTTCACAGCAGGGACTTAGCACCGGAGCCAAAGCAGGCATCGCTGTCGGCGTTATCCTTGGTACGCTTCTCATCTTCGGCGTCCTATTCTTTGTATGTAGGCGTCGCCGCCGCCGCCGCCGGCGTCTTCAAAGTCAACAGCAGAATGATATCAAGTCTGGTGGACCTTCCACAAACCATGATCCAGAGGCACACCTATTCAACAATATGCCCAAGGCTAACCCCGGGAACAACGTGGACCACTTTGCCTACCAGAACATGGGCGGTGGCGCGGCGAAATATGCCCCGTCGGCGCTCTCGGGCTCCGCCACAGGTCGGCCGATGTCTGAGGCTTATACCGTCAGCACGCCTTCGACGGAAGTGGAGGCGGGGACAGCCCATTCGTTCAACGGATTCCAATACGTCCCGCAACGAGGGATCGAGCAGCTTGGTGATGAGCACAGAGTGGCTGAAGCGCCAGTACACGATGCTACTATTTGGGAGGCACCCGACACGGACAGGAGCGGGCTTCCGCCGGTCGAGTTGCCTGGTTGCTGGCCGGGAGGCGAGCCGTCTCAGTCGCCGACTGAATTGACGGGCGACATTAGTCTGAGTACGGGAGATACGAGGGAAACCGGCAGGGTGGCGTGACCAACACACCTTAGTGAAGGAGCGGATAGGGACGATATCGCGCAAGTACTTTGATCTCCTCGACTGGCTCGACCTTTGTGGCCACTGCAAGGGCTGTTCGAATAGTGTTGCGAAGGGCAAAATAATATCTCTATACAGAACCTGCCCTGTTCCGGCGCTCGATGTTATTTTGCGTGAGGGTGAATGCTGGACCTCTTTCGTATGTGATTTGCTCTGAGACAGTCGCCGGTAGTGTACCGCAGCCTACTCGATCCCCAGTTCTACTACCTCTGGCGAGTGCGTGCCACAGAAAGGCCTGCCGGATCTCGTGCACCCATGCCTGGGTGGGAAGCTCCACACACCAAGTCTCACAATAAGATCCACACAGAGTAAGTGGGCTACGGACAACGGTGATCATGATTGTCAAGTAGTAATGCTGTGACTGCTCCAAGGGCGCCAGCACCACAAAACGGTGTTCGTTCCGGCGGTTGACTTGAGAGAGTTCCCGGAGACAGAATCTTGAGCATTCAATATCATTGGATCTTGTTCCGGGTACCCGGAGCATCTGACCCAAACAACCCCAAGAAATACGCACTTCTCGTTAAAAAGAGCGCAGCCTATATCTAATGAGCTACTTTTCTTTCGGGCAATGTAGAAGCAGTGCTGTCGAATAGATGGGACTGCACTCACCGTGGCACCGACGTTTCCCGCTGTCATGGCATTCCAGTGAGCCACGTCCACAAAGCTGGCCCAGCCAAGCACATGGTAGCACACATAGACGTGAGAGATATCAGCGAGCCAACAGGCAACCAGGTAGTTCCGCACAACCTTGATCTCGCTAGTTGTGTACAGCACAGCGATGGCGATGAGGAACACCAGCCCATATGTGTTGCCGAGCTGAAGCGCCACGAGCTTTGCATTGTCGTCTACTGCCGATGCCAGGCCGCTCGAGGTCTGCTCTGTGACGAACCAGGTTGGGTCGACAGTTGCCCCCGCCCACCCAGCAATGCTATATGAGTATCAGCACGGTTCGAGTGCGCACATACAGTGATGGCGTCAGGATGGAGGCAGAGTAGGGGCACGCACAGACTGAGCGGCTCGAAGACAGTGAAGACCAGACGAGGGATAGCTGGTAGACGAGAGGCCATGTTGTTCTCAGGCTTAGACGGTGAATATTTGGGGAGTATTCAGCAGACTGTTGTGAAGGGCTCAGTGTTATAGAATGTAGATATGTGAGTGTGCAATAGAGTGGGACAACAAAACGATGGAGGGGTTGGTGAGGTTCGAAGTCTATTTCTCAAGTCCGAAACGATGCAACGGGCCGAGCCTCGATCTCAATAAAATTACGGAGCGAAAGCAAAGACGACCTATTTGCTACGGAGTATGCATTTGGGCCGAGCATACAGAACTGCAGGTGTGAGTTATGTCGAAGCAGCCGGCTGTGGACCTTGAAATGAAGCGGGCGTATGTACTGTAGGTAATGATTTGCTTGGTTGACCGACTCGACATCTTCAATCTGCCGCGTCACAGATCACTATTTGCTATGGCAGCTAGCCTAATCCGGCTGGCGGGCATTCACGCCTTTTTTTATAGATATAATACACATGCGCCTTCACTACCAGGTAGGTATGTACGACAACCTGAGCCCTAACACCGAAACCTAACTAACTCTAAGATGCGACTATAGTCAGCTTTTTCTTCTCTTTCTTCATTTTGTGTGGGCTGCGCGACCTACCTAGGTAACCTGTGGGCGCGATGGTAACCTGGGCGGGAGATGGCGGCCACCTACCTAAGTAGATACCTATAACCCGATCGAGCTAGCCCCTGTGGCAGATACCTAGCGACTTCGGGATATAAGACCCAACCTTGGAAGGAACCTCCCCAGATGTGCCTGGCACCTGCAGACATGGACTCCATCAAGCCCGACCACCTACAACCATCTTCTCTTGCACCCCCCCGCCAACCCCTTCGGCCACGCTGTAGTCCTAATAAATTACAAGTATGTCTATCAACTTAATCTGCATTTTCTGACATCATTACTGCTAGTTTCTCTACTTCAAGGCTTAACCAAGCTCTCGCTAGGGACGCCTCCCGTACCATCCCAATGCTGCCCCTTCGCGCAGGCCCTTTTCCTTGGAACAATGTCGACTATCGAGCCGCGACTGATACATCTACTAAACAAACCAAACACCTCTGGCTCTGGCTCTCCGCAACCCGACTCTAATTCTTACTACCCTCCCACTGAGCTGCCGCCACACCTGCTGGACAAACGGATCACCTCTGCCTCTCCGCAACCCGACTCTTCTTCTTACTACCCTCCCACAGACCTACCGCCGCGCCTACTGAACAAACCAAACACCTCTGCCTCTCCGCAACCCGACTCTTCCTACTATCCTCCCACAGAGCTGCCACCAATACAGAGTTTCTCTAGCATTGCCAAAGCCTCCAACATCTCGCTGCCGCCGCTCGAGCCTGACGCTGCTACCAACCACCATGACAAATCTCCGTCCAAGACAATCCGCCAGATCCCGTCCTTGGCCTCAATACGAGAGGAATACAATACCGGTAGCCGCTACAGTCACGATGGGGGCCCCGGGTTGGAACGCAGTCGACAGCAGCACAGTGGGGGAATTTCGCTGCGTATGCTTTATCACAATCCAGAGATCAACGACTCCTCCCACTCCCTGAACCACATCCTCGACGAAGTTCCCGAAGCTCCGCCAGCTACCACCGACGATGTATCGAACAAGAAGCGTCACCGTGCCATGACGGTCAAAGATGACATTATGCATTTGCCGCAGCCGTTGAAGAAACAAAAATCCACTCAGAATATGATGTCCAGTCAGAACATTATGCCTCCGATCATCAACGGCCTCTACGAACCACCCCCAAACGCCGCTGTCTTTCCGCCCATTGCGCTCGAAGATGACGGAGGAAATGATGGCGTGGCCCCGTCGAGTTTGCACACGCTGAGGGAGTTTGCGAGTTGCAGTGCACTGCCGGTCATGACAAATTTCGAGGTAGTAGACATGGCAGAAAAGTCGCAGAGCCCGCCCAGGAGGGGCAGCCTGGTTCCTACATCCGAGACAGAGAAGCCCATGGCCAGGGGCAAGCGCAAGGCGGCGAAACCCCGCAAGAAATGGTCCGAGGAAGAGACTCGGGACCTGTTACTCGGCGTGAATCGGTACGGAGTTGGCAAGTGGACGAGCATCTTGGAAGATCCCCAGTACAAATTCAACGGGAGGACAGCGGGGGATTTGAAGGATCGTTTTCGCACATGCTGTCCTGACGAGCTGCGAATAGTCCCTAGTAAGAGCAAGGAGAGTTTGAATTCTCAGATGGACCAGCCTGCCACTTCCCCAACCGAGTATCCGGCCAAGGGCAAATGGAAGAAGACCATGCTCTTGGAGGATATTTTGGCAGATCCGGAAGACTCGTCTAGCTACTACGGACGGGACGAGCCGGCAGCATCGGTATGCTCCACTGGCCTGGCGGCACAATGTCAAAATGATTCGGATCCGACGACCAAACCAAAAAAGAGTAGAGCCCACCGCAAGAAGATAGAGGATCTCCAGGCCATGGGCATACACGGGCCGTTCAAGAAATCCCACCGACGAGAGCGGCGACCATTCACGCAGCAGGACGACGAACAAATTCTCGAGGGCTTGCAGACCTATGGACCGGCGTGGACCAAGATCCAGCGAGATCCGCGTTTTGACCTGTCCAGCCGACAGCCGACGGACCTGCGCGACCGGGTCCGCAACAAATACCCGGACATGTACAGGCAGATTGAGGAGAAGCAAGTTCCCAACAAGGAGCCTAGTTCTGCTGGGTCTGTCGCACCTAGCCATCCGCCGTTGCCTACACGACAGGCACCGCGCAGGAGGGACAACGTGCTGGAACCATCTGTCAGCAACATGATGAATGAGAACAACTCGTTGATGACGCTCGAGCCGCACCTAAGGCGTCGGGGGTCGCGACAGGAGGACTTGATGATGGCCAAGTGGGCAGGCCCATCGGCATCTGCGTCGATGAATAATATAGGAAGTGGTTTCCACGAGCTGCCCGGCATGGAGTCCTTCTCGAGGGAGACGCTGGATGGTGAAGTGGGCGACGTGGGCGAACAACCTGGCACATTTGGGATGATGGATATTTCAAGGTTGTTGCTAGATGGCTGAAGGACATTGCTCCTCTTTTCTCCTGTTTCTGTTGCGGTTTGGGACGGAAGCTGTCGTTGTGCTGTTTTGGAAGCGTCATATTAACCAGTTTCAGCGTGTGTTTTTGATTATTATCATCATGTAGATCTTGCACGATCGTTCCGCGGCTGCGGCCTAGCGAACCTTGGAGTTTTGACTGGACGTCTTGGTCTCATCGGGTGAAGCTCCACCTTCTTGTAATTTTAGGGATGCAGTTCACGGTCCTCGAAAGCATCCGCAAAATCTGCCGAGGGAAAGAAACGGCGACAGTGGGCGGTTAGCACCCCAATCGCCCAGCTCTATCTTATATGAAGCCTTTAGCAGCCCTTTGGAACACGATCAACCACTGTGTACTCAGGGTAGCCGGCAAATCTGTCAATGGGTTCAATTGTTATTTTATTTTAATTTTGGAATCCAACGGAATGCATCATATACCGCCTTACTTGATGGATATTCTCTTACTTTTGTGGCAGCATCGCTGCTTTGTGTTCGTTTATGGATTATCTTTTGTTTGGTGTAGGTGTTGCTAGGCACTATGAGTGGACCTGTTTCCGTTCCGCACCGAAAGAAGAAGAAGACCAGGGCCGACTCGGACTTGAATAGACTTGATATGTACCAAGATCGTCGACCAAGTGTTTTTCTGCAAAAAGATCCATCAAATCCTATGCTGTTGCGTTGCGGAGGACGGTCGTTGAAGCACTAACGCCGCTTCCAGGTCGAATCCCGTCCCGTCCCGGCTTCAATCGTAGGGATAATCCCTGTAATCTTCGGCTCACGTGATGGCGCTTGATCATTAAGATCCCGCCCCACATTCAGCATATCCGAACTTTTCAACTATCTTCTCAAAAAGCTTCATTTGCAACCTTCGACCGTCAACTTTTCTCCTCAAGTTCTCAGTCATCAAACAGTCAAGATGGGTCGCGGTCGTAAGTCATCCAACCTCCCATCTTTCTTGCTTTGAACAGCAACCGCGAAGGCTCTATTGGCAAGACGGAGTCGCTGGGCCTTCTAGCCTCGCATGTTGCAAACACATCCGTGACGACTTTCAATCCAACCATCTACACGTACCACACAACATACCATGATACTGACTACTCTTTTCCCCCAACAGCTAAGAAGCACCAGAAGCGCCTCAGCGCGCCCAAGCACTGGCTCCTGGACAAGCTGTCCGGCAGCTACGCTCCCAAGCCGTCCGCCGGTCCCCACAAGGCTCGCGACTGTCTGCCCCTGATCGTCTTCATCCGCAACCGCCTGAAGTACGCCCTCAACTACCGCGAGACCAAGGCCATTGTCATGCAGCGCCTGATCAAGGTCGACAACAAGGTCCGCACCGACATGACCTTCCCTACCGGCTTCATGGACGTTATCAACATCGAGAAGACGGGCGAGAACTTCCGTCTCATCTACGACACCAAGGGCCGCTTCACCGTCCACCGCATCCAGGCCGAGGAGGCCGAGTACAAGCTCGGCAAGGTCAAGCGTGTCCAGCTCGGCCGTGGCGGTATCCCATTCTTGGTTACGCATGATGCGAGAACGTGAGTTCTTCCGACATCTATCAGCCGTTGGACCAAGCTTTGGTTGATGCCGAACACATCCCTCCTTTTGACGACGCGATGCCCAAAGGACTCCTGCCGACTGGCCATCCTTGCCCGTCGCTGTTATTTCGGGTCTGCTTGCTCTACGCATCAATTTGTCTGTGGTTTAAAAAAACACTTCAAACTGCTGAATTGCAATCGAGGGCAGGATCGGCCAGGTTGTGCAGGGCCACAGGACAAGTCCGGGGAGGCGATGTCTACCATCATTCAAGCTACGATCCAAACGGCTGGTACGTCTATCCTTTCCCTTCCGTTAGCTAACCTTCTGCACAGCATTCGCTACCCTGACCCCGCCATCAAGGTCAACGACACCGTCAAGGTCAAGTAAGTTTTGTTCATTTCCGCAGACCTCCATGCATGCCCCGTTGTTTGTTTTTTGCGCTCAGTAACTGACGAGTCACGCAGCCTGACCACTGGCAAGATCGAGGACTTTGTCAAGTTCGAGGTTGGTCACGTCGCCATGATCACTGGCGGTCGTAACATGGGACGTGTTGGTGTTGTTACCCACCGTGAGCGTCACGATGGTGGATTTAACATTGTCCACCTGAAGGATGCCATTGAGAACACCTTCGCCACCCGCGAGGCCAACGTTTTCATCATTGGTGCTGAGCGTCCCTGGATCTCTCTGCCCAAGGGCAAGGGTGTCAAGCTTACCATCGCCGAGGAGCGCGACCGCCGTCGTGCCAACGCCATCGCTGGCAACTAAGCGTTTGGTGTGTGCTTTGGACGTTTGGGACAAATTCGGGAAAATGGCAAAGGGGTTCTTCCACTATAAAAAGTGACGGCATGGACAAGGAGTTTAGGACGTTACGGCTTTGAATTTTGCTCCGGTTAGGTAGCCGCGCCCACCAAATCGACTGGGATAAGGTCGAGGGCTCAATGAATTCCTGCAAACGTCCTACCTTCCACTTCAACATTGCCGCGCTCGTGACTACCTTCTACTCACTTCAGGTTCGACTTGCCAGGGTTCGCGGTGCAGAAGGTCACACAGTACCGCAAGTAACAGTGGTCGGGAGGAGATGTGAGTGTGCAAGACTCCATGACCTATCAAACGACTGACATGGATATCCAGTGGGCTCCCTAGGCTGGAACGGATAACCACGCAGTTGTTCATGCCCAAACTCGTGTCCGTGTGCGTACAAGTACAGTAGCTCACTTTGGGTGGACGAGCAGCAGTAAGGCATTGGTGGCAAGCCGCAGTGAATGTATTACGATCAGGTAATGGTAACTGACAGTGCGTTATGTCTCACCTCTGGCGGCAGCAGCCACGTCTCGTGATGCTTCTCTCCTCACGTCAGCATCAGTGTCCGCCGACCTGCTTCGCTTGTGGGGATGGGGGAGGGATATCTCCTTACTTCCGCAAGACGTGCAACTTGTGGTAAAGTTACATTCGGGTCGGTTCCAACCGCTCGCGCTGTGGTTCCCAGCATGGCTTGTTGGCGCGAGCCCCCACGGTGAGATAGATTGGTCTACTTTGTACTTGGCTTTTCGGTATCAATGGATAGGTAGACGAAACAAGTCAACATCACATCGCAGCGGGGCAGGCATTCTCTCTCAAGTCAAGCGACGAAGATGCCGCAGCAGAGGTAGGAAATAGAGAGGGCCCGAATAGGAATCCCAGCGGTGAGGGACTCTCACCTGCCTCTCCCGGTGTGGTGTTACACGGCAGCTGCGCTGGCTGGGGCGAAGGCACGATCGTTGTGCCGCGTACGGCCCGCTTCGATGTCCAGGACATCCGGTATAGATGGCGCAGCAGGGTTGGCAAGAGGATGTCGTTACTTAGAGATTCAGACACATTCTTTGTTGCAGAAATGTGTATAAACCGTAGGGGAACGGCGAGGAAGAGCAAATAGTTGTACAAGTACAAGTACATATATACACCACTGCATAGGCATTCAGTCATAGTATATCCGTAGTGTGAGAGGTATTTAGGTAGTACTTATTTGATACCCAAGTGGCCACATCTGCCTGCACAAAGTATGATATCTGTTCGGGACTCCACACCGACCGACCTCCACAAAAAGCTCTGGCGCTCCGAGATTCAATTCACTCCCGTACCTTGATCTTGACCTGCATAGAACTGCATTACCTCTTCAACCCAATGCAAGCACGAACCGAAGCACAGTCACGGCAGAAAGCTGTCCTACTTCCCCACACTTTCATAGTCCGGGGAAGCGGCAGCCATGTGTCTCACACGCCGTGTCACCAAGTCACCAAGCCGCCAACTACGTCTGAAGCCATGGTTCCGAGGGTCTGAGAACATTGCGGCCGACGATGCAGCTTGCCTAGTTCGCGCCTCGCACCTGCAGGACCCCCTTCCTACTTCCAGGGACGACGAAGATGACGGGCCTCGACCTGCATGTCTTCGTTATCCCGTGTCTGGCCGCCGAGACCGCACTGCAGTTTGCTGACCAACCCTAATAAGCATATGCCACCTGATGGTACTTGTACGACCGCTTCAACATGCACGTTCGAGTCTCGTGGTCATTGCGGCAATACACGGTGTGGCTGTCTCAGCTCCACGAGAAGAAGCAGGGGAACGAGCAGCTGATCAACGGCATTGCATTGTTGGCAACTTGCTGGTTTAGCTGGGCGGAGTCCTCTTGTGGCTGTCCTCGCCTGCGGCCCCCGTTGGGCATCTCATCCACACACTCTGTCCCTGGGACTTCTTCGGGCTTTTGATGCAGGATGTACACATTCCTGTTTATGAACCTGCCTCGACTTGCCTTACAAGACTACGAGCATGCCAGTTAGGTGAGCTCATCGTCCACACTATTGCGCTCTCTACTAGTACGTATGCCTACACAGTGTGGCGCACCCCCGAGTACCAAAGTCATACCCGTAGTGGCCTCTGTCGTACATGGAAATCAGGTCGCGAACCTTGTCTGGCTGCTCTCCGACCAGCTTGTCTACTTTGTACAGCGGATATGACTGGTCCGCGTTCTACGCGGTGAGCAGCACAAAGTATGTATGCGTGGGAGGACTCCATGTTCTCGCAAGGTCCTGCCGACGCCGCCAACGTCGTCTCCTCTTTTCTGCCGTGGTTCACTGTCCTCAAGTTTACTAGTTGCCGGACTCCGCTCTTTACCCCTCGATCTCCCAGCATTTTCCAGCCATGTCCTTGGGACACATACAAGACTCGAGTGAGACCTGACTGACTTTGCTGCCGTCCACATTCGCCGATTGGATGCCTTGCGCCCGTCGGCTCCACTTGACGAGGCCAGCGTCGGTCGCCAGATACTGCAGTAGGTATTCTTTTTGGAAGTACAACGGGCATGACGGACACAGTACAAAGGCGCGATGATACCCTCGATCTTGTCTCCTCTAGTCATCTCTTCCTGTTTCGGAACAACCGTCACATCACCCACACACGACGTTCGCTGCCGCTTGCCTCTCCCTTCTCCAAGCTGACCAACCCGTCATTGTGGTCGTCGCTTTCCTGAAATCGCGACAGATACACACTACCACCTACTGCACTGAGGCAAATTCTCGTTCAGTCTTTTTGTAATCTACAGCACCAGTTACTCAGCCGAGCAGGTCTCCCATCCTGCCCGTCTAGTGTGAGGGATCCCACCAAAACTACCATTATCTGGTGCCGCCTCTCCTCCTATTGCATGAAGGCTTTGTCAACTACATTAGTCTCCTCGTTATAATCCCCCCCGGCCCTTTGGAACACTTGATATTATAGCTCCCGCTTGGAGACCTCCCAGTCGTTCGTGTTCCTCGATATATCGTTGCTTCTGCGAAGATTGTTCTTCTGCTCATCACCATCTATCTCATTTTCGCGGCTGTGCCCTTGATCATCTCAAAGCACCACTATTCAACTCGTCATCAGGTCTAACATTTGGAAGTCCCCACTACCATCACTTCCCACCTTGGACCGACGGAATGTGAAGAGGTCGAAGCAAGTTGTGCCCAGGATTCTACTGCACCTCAAGCCTCCGAACCCAATCACAGGCCCGCCTCATAACGTGACCGCTGCAATTACCAACGGCCTGCATGTTCCCCAACACCATACAGAGGGCGCTGCCGCGCTCGTCCACCAGGATCTTGGGCCAGGTCCCTGCCCACACTGGGTCTAGGACTATGCCGACCCTGTCCTGCAGCCCTTCGGCTGCAATGCCGATCGCTGCAAGATCGCATCGGAGATGCGCCAGCACAACTACTGCGCCTCCCTTGGAACGAGGCCATTCGGCTCCGAAATGGAGTGGACACGGAGTTCTGGTAGTCGGATTGGCAGCGGGCTTGTTGGGCTGGGGCATTGCGTCCGTGACAATGAGCCGGGACGGCAAGGGCGCGGCGCTGTTGGAAGGCTATTATCATCAATGGCCGCGGTATGCGAGCATGAAGGAGATGGAGATGGTACGTTGCATGTCTGCTAGTGCAGACGCATACTCAATACACCCTTCTCGGTCAATCGCAAGAACCAATCTGCCCTGAATCCACTGACCAACCTCACGTCCAGGCTATTCAAGAGATTCGGTTTCAACTGAGCTCCGAGGACGACATCATTTCAACAGATCCAGATGATCTGCACGCACATGGGTACTCGGAGTGGTCGACAGTGAACCCAGACAGTCTGCCCGTGGCGGTGGCCTACCCGCGCAGCACGGAGCAGGTCAGCACGATCGCGCGCATTTGCCACAAGTATCGGGTGCCCATCATCCCATACTCGGGCGGGACCTCGCTGGAAGGGAACTTTTCTGCGCCCTTTGGGGGCGTGAGCGTCGACTTTGCCTACATGGACCAAATCGTGCAGTTCAACAAGGAGGACATGGACATTGTTGTGCAGCCGAGTATTGGGTGGCAGGATCTGAATGACCAGCTGGCCAAGCTGGGAGCTGGATTGTTCTTCCCTGTAGATCCTGGTAAGCAGTATTCGGTGCGAGGCGACGAGCCGGGGCTTGCACCTTCAAAGGGAGAGCAGACACTGATCTGACCAAACAGGTCCATCGGCCAAGATTGGAGGAATGATTGGGACCAACTGCTCGGGCACCAACGCTGTCAAATATGGTACCATGAAGGATTGGGTCATCAACTTGACGGTTGTCCTTGCGGACGGGACTGTCATCAAGACACGCCGCAGACCAAGGAAGTCCTCTGCCGGGTACAATCTCAACAGCTTGTTTGTGGGATCGGAAGGCACCTTGGGCCTGGTGACAGAAGGTAGGTCCCATGCGGCGTTGTTGATGATAATCGCCACGATGAGCGGATCGCTGACCTGGTGCACAGCCACACTCAAGCTGGCCGTCGTGCCTGAGGACCTGTCCGTGGCAGTCGTGACCTTCCCCTCCATCCGCGATGCCGCGGCGGCCGCAGCAGAGGTGATGCAAGGCGGCATTCCCGTAGCGGCCATGGAGATCATGGACGAGGTGCAGATGCGTGTGGTCAACCTGGGAGGGGCCACCTCGCCACGAGTGTGGCAGGAGACGCCGACGCTCTTCTTCAAATTCGCAGGCAGCAAGGCATCCGTCAAGGAGAATATCAGCCAGGTGCAAAGCATCGCAAAACGCAATGGCGGCAGCCATTTTGAGTTTGCCAAGGATGCGCGGGAGCAGAAGCTGCTGTGGAGTGCGAGAAAGGAGAGCCTATGGAGTATGATGGCGCTGAGGAAGGATGGAGAGGAAGTCTGTGAGTGGTTGATACCCCGGTGGATTGCCTTCTGCGCTGCTAACCAAGGATTGTGGGCCTAGGGAGCACCGATGTAGCCGTGCCCTTCAGCCGCCTAGCGGACATAATCGAGATCAGCAAGAAGGAGATGGACGATCTGGGGCTCTTCGCATCTATCCTCGGCCACATTGGCGATGGAAATTTCCACGAGAGCATCATCTACAACCCAGTGAACGGCGAGAAGGAGAAGGTGGAAGCATGCGTCAAGAACATGGTGAAGCGTGCCCTCGACATGGAGGGCACATGCACAGGCGAGCACTCGATCGGATGGGGCAAGAAAGATAGCCTGCTGTTGGAGGTTGGCCCGGAAACATTGGCCGTTATGAGGGCCATCAAAGGCGCGCTGGATCCATTTTGGATTATGTGAGTGAAAAGCCTTGCGACGCACTCATGTATGTACGTAGGTACGTACTTAAGTTACTGACGTGCCGGACTTTAGGAATCCTGGCAAGATCTTTGATCGCAAGGGCTGAGCGCCAGTGAGTTGAGGACATGGCTACACGGGCACTTCCACGCAATCCTACGGACTTAACCTACAGCGACTGGGGAATGTCAACGGGATGGGACGGCACTGACTGGGCTGGGTATATGTAAGTGTGCTTTGAGGCAAAGAAAGGAGCGTCAAGAGATATATCTGGAATACGGAGGGGATCGGTCAGGCTCATGGCTAGCGGAGCAGGTTGTAGCCCGTCACTGAGGAATCTTGAATATTCAGGACTGAATTAAAATCATTTCATATTTCAGGCCTGGTTTAGCGACCAGAGGAAAAGGGTGACCCAGGCAACACCTATGTAGTAGGTATACAGGTATGGGTACTTGCTTGGGGTTGGTCCCTGTCCTCCTCCTCCTCCTCCTCCTAACCCCCCTGTCGTCACATCCAATCCATCCCATCCTCGTCATCTCCACCTCGCCTTGGGACGGCATGAAGATTTCTTCAATCGCCATCTTTGGCGCCGAATTCATGCTTGATAATATATCCTCACTATAGCAGTGCCTACTGAGTACAGCCTTGTATCCTCCTTTCCTTTCAGGTATGCGACAAGCCATCAATCCATCTCCCAGTCATCATCATGCAATATCTGAGCTCTTCACACCCAATTCTAACACGCTTCTCACAGTATTCTCCATTCACACCCATACTGTGCCACGTCCTCTTCACCATCAGCAGCAGGCTTGCACATGCCTTGGGGATAAATAGCTGTGTCTGGCTACTAGGGAAAAGTGTTTGCTGCATCACACACAAACACACTTCTGCTCACGGCCAGAGCAGGGAAAGAGCAAAGAAAAAGCATACAAACCTCGCAATACCACAGTCGTCCTTCAAAGGGACTCGACCATCCAACAATCCATTCTCTGGTGGCTATTGTTCTCTTCTTGACGCTCCATGCTCGGAGTCTAGAGGAACGGGCAAGAGCATCCTGACCTTAGGAGACCGTCCTTCTTGATCCGTTTCCTCATATAAATGGTCATTCCATTTGCGTAAATCGCGCCTTCTCACTGCCTCTTCCTGATCAATCCCGAAGACCTACACCGAAGCGCTTCCTCGAGAGACACCAACCATCCTCTCGAGGCATCACAATATCACCCTTGGACAACACCTTTCCTCTTGTCTGAAAGTGGAACGAAGACACCGTCAAGGCTTTCGACGGCAGCCAGAATGGTGACTTTCACCGTGGACGCGGACTCTATCGCAGACAGTCCCACCCCTTCCCCCAACAACTCCGGCACAGTTACCAGACCGAGCAATGGCTTGCCAATTCGATCCACCAGCCCACAATCTCGGAAGAACGCCGACACTGCCACCGATAATTCGCTCACGGTTGCAGTCATGACCAACACCCCTCGAGTGATTGCGGCTTCGCAGTCGGTTCCGCAGCTTCGGGGAAGCGCAATGCGATACCACACTAGCACACGATCTTCACGTCCTTGGGCCATCGACCCTTTGACCCAACTGACCGATGCCCGCTTGCAAGATTACGCCAAAATTGTCATCAGGCTCTCTCGCTTGCCACCGGATATTTGCACCCGGGACATCTACAGCTCTCTGACCAGCCACTGTCTCAACATCACCAGAGTCGAAATTTGTGAGGATGAGCGCGGCGTCAGAACCGGCCACGCCATTGTCGACATCGAGCCAACTCCCAGCCGGTGGCCACCCTGGAGCGGTCCGCACAACGTCTGCATCATCAACCGCCGAGACTCTAGGCCTCTCAAGGTCCAGGTCACAGTCAAACAGACTCAGCGCTTCGACATGAGCATGAAGACTCCCCTCGACCACCTGGTTCCCCGCCAATTCACCTTCCAGTGTTGTGAGCTGCTGTTTGGCATAATGGCCCGGGAAGATGCCATGTTCAGTCCACCCCAGTACCAGTATCTAGACGTGCGCCTCGAATTCCAATTCTTCAGTCGCTGCCTTCAGCTTACCTTTACTGTCAATTTGGGGGGGCGCTGGGGCGTTAAATCTTACAAGATGCCCATCCAATTCTCGCACATCCGGAAGATCATTCGTGTTCAGAAGAAGGATGGGTGTGCCGTGATCATCCAACTGCCCAACCCACCCAAGCTGTTTGCCAGAATGTCCGACATTCAAAAGTCCCACGACGACAGCCTGTCCGTTTGGCAGGATCGCGATGCCTGGCAGAGACAAGTCGAGATCACCCACCAGCCTCATAGGGCCAAGGAGTTCCCAGCCCAGTTGACCAAGAACCGCAAGACCGTGGACCTGGCACAATGGACGACCTACTATCTCGAAATGCCCGCCGCTGGCATGCCTGCTTTCATCAAGTACAGTCGGCGTCTGGAAGACTACAACGTCAGCATCAGAAGCATGGACAAATTCAACCTGGTCGAGCCCGGCGAGCCTATCTGGACGCACCTCAATATCGATCCAGCTGCCACCATGTCATTTGACTTGTTCAACGTTGTTCACCTGCCGTTCGAGGTTCGATACCAGCTAGAGGTCTGCATCTCCCAGGGTCTGTTCAACGAGTATAGCATCGACAGAGACTTCCTCACCAAGCTCCTCGTCGATGAGTCCGGAAAGCCGCGAGAGTTTGACAGAGTTCGGATGATGCTCGAGGGCGTGGCGGACCAGAACACCCCGTACTACCGGCCAGCGGACATCTTCGACGATCCCAAGATCTTGCACTACTGGCCCAACACCAAGCTCTCATCCCAGGCCGCCATAGTCCGCAGGGCCGTTGTCACGCCGACTGGCATCTACTTCAAGACACCTGGCGTAGAGCTCACGAACCGTGTCCTTCGCAAGTATTCTGATCTCACAGATCGATTTCTGCGCGTTCAGTTCACCGACGAGCTCAGCTTCGGCAAAATCTGGTCCTGTCAGGGCTCCAAGCAGTCGGACGAGATCTATTGCCGCGTACTCCGGGTTCTGCTGAACGGTATCGTCATCGGCGACCGTCACTACAAGATTCTGGCGTGGAGCAACTCGCAGTTCCGGGAGCATGGGGCCTTTTTCTTTTGTGCCAACAGTCATGTTTCCTGCAACGATATCCGGGAATGGATGGGCGACCTCAAGCACATTCGATCCGTGGGCAAGTTCGCCGCCAGGATGGGTCAATGCTTCACCACCACTCGCCACTTGAGCGGTATCAGTATTCCCAAGATTGTGGAAATGAAGGACATTGAGTGCGAAACAGATGGCCATGTCTGGAATTTTACAGACGGTGTCGGCAAAATCTCTCCCTTTTTCGCGCAGATGATCGCGCACGAGCAAAACATGCTTGATACGCCTTGTTGCTTCCAGTTCCGCATGGGAGGATGTAAGGGCGTACTTGTCGTGTGGCGCGATGTGCATGCAAGCGAGGTTCACATCCGACCATCTCAGGAGAAGTTCAAAGCCCCGTACAATGGTCTCGAGATCATCAAAGTCTCGACGTTCTCACAGGCCACTCTGAACAGGCAGATCATCCCTATCCTATCGTGTCTTGGTGTCGAGGATGAGCTGTTTGTGGCCCTGCTCGAAGAGGAGCTGGAGGAATACGAAAGCGCGATGAAGCATTCCTACAAAGCCTCTGCCCTGCTTCGCCAGCGAGTGGACGAGAACCAAACCTCACTCATCTTGGCCGAGATGGTGGACACCTTCATGGACAGTCAAGAGCCTTTCTTGTGGACCGTCCTCCGTCTCTGGAAGTGTTGGGTCCTTCAACGACTCAAATACAAGGCGGCGATCAGCGTCAAGAAGAGTGCGCACCTGTTTGGCTGCGTCGACGAGACTGGCGAGCTGCGAGGCCACGACAAGAACACCGAAGGTCGGGGTGTCCAAGACCGGTCCTCCCTTCCACAGATCTTTCTTCAGGTCCCCGAGGAGGGTACCGATCCTAACAATGAGCTCAACTACCGAGTAGTTACCGGATTGTGCGTAGTTGGCCGGAATCCCTCGCTTCATCCGGGTGACATCCGAGTTGTCGAGGCCGTGGACGTTCCCGATTTGCGGCACCTCAAGAACGTTGTGGTTTTCCCCCAGAAGGGCGACAGAGACATTCCCAGTATGTGCTCGGGCGGGGACCTGGATGGAGACGATTTTTTTGTGTTCTGGGACGAGAGACTGCTGCCCACGGAGTGGGATTTCCCTCCCATGAACCACGACACACCATCTGCTGGCACGGGAGCTACCCCGGAGCAAGATGTCAACATTGATGACATGTGTGCATTTTTTGCACAGCACATGAAGAATGACTGTGTGGGCCTCGTGGCCACTGCCCACTTTGCCTGGGCGGACAAGATTGGACCGAAGGGCGACAAGTGTAGGTGACTTCTCCGTCGTTGGGGCGGAAAATCTTGGACACGGATTTAGAAGAATGTGCTAACAACAGAGCGTCTAGGTGTTGAGCTGGCCAAGTTGCATTCCATGGCCGTTGACTATATCAAGTCAGGCAAACCAGCTGTTATGCACCGGAGCCTAAGTATCAAAACCGCTCCCCACTGGATGGAGCGCAAAGGCAAGCCGTACAAATCCACCAGGCCTGTTGGTCGCATATACGACCGCATCCACGTGGAGAAGTTCAGCCCCGCCTACGATATGCCCTTTGACGGCCGCATCTTGACGCGGTTTGAGCACACGGAGGAGGAGCTTGCCAAAGCCAAAGAGATCAAGGGTCGTTACGACGTTGCCATGCGGCGCCTCATGGGACAGCACGAGCGGCCCGTCAGCGAGTTCGAGATGTGGTCGACGTTCGTTCTGTCCAAGCCTCGTGTAGGTGGCGACTACAAGCTACAAGAGCAAGTCGGGCGGGATATTTCTGCACTTAAGGATCGATTCCGGATGCAGTGCAGCGAGGCCATCACGGGCGTGGCGTCCAAGCCGGGTCTTTTTTCATACTCGGGAATGGATCTTCAAAAGCTCGATCGCTTCGTAGCAGCCATGTACAAGGTCACGCACACGGAGGTTCAGGAGGCTTTGGAAGCAAGGTCGTTGCCAGTCCTGGATGAGGAGGGCCACAAGCTGGCTGACAACCAAGGTCCTGATTTCCCGATGCCTTTGATCAGCTTCCCCTGGCTGTTCCACATGGAGCTTACCCGCATCGCGCTGGGCGGAGTGCCACCCGCCATGTGGCAGCCCAAGAGCAAGGCACCCAAAGAGGATACTGCTGAGAACGCATCGGAGCTTGCGAGTCTTTTGCGTGGCAAGGTGGTCATGGGGAAGAAGGAGGGCGCCAAAGTCGAGGAGGCCAAGCACGTCAACGAGGCCATAGACGATGACTATGTCCGCACTGCCAGTGGCAAAGTGGTGCACCGCGGTGAGATCCTTGAGCTCTTCAACGACAAGAGTGAGGCGGTCGAGGGCGAGCCACCTTCGACTAGCAAGGGTCTTGCGACAATGGTGAAAGTTGAGGGGGGTGTGAAGGCGGAGAATGGCCCTGAAGAGGTCGACGTGAACGTCCACAACGAGGGTGAATATGAGGAAGAGGAAGTGGAAGACGAGGAGGAGGACTCGGACGACGACTTGGAGGAGCTTGCCAAGAAGCAGCTCGCCGGCGCTGGTGGTTGAAGGTGAAAAATGGAATGCTGCAATGGGGCGATCAGGAGGAGTTGGTCAAAGATGGCAATCATCAACGGTGGCCATTTTGGAAGGACGGTAAACTTCACAGGAACCGAGACAGGAGTTTGCCATAGTAGATGGCAGTTTTTGCTAGGTCGTAGCGATATTTCAAAATTAGCTAGTTTTCGTACGGAGATGCAGTAGGATGCTTTACGTGACCAACGCGATGGAACTGACCACCAGCCTGACTAGACGAGCAACTTGGTCGAAGGTTCGACTTGGATCACGATATCTGACTAGTGACACTGACGGCACTATCAAAGCTCTGAAGACGCGTAGCGCGTGGTGTGCAGACAGAACAGAGTAGACTGTCACTGTTACTGTCGTCAGCGCTCAGTGCTCAGTGCTCACAAAGCAAATCGGCATGGCATGACTCTGTACTAGTGGGGGTGAGGGTTTTCCGCTCTTGGCGGCTTTGGCGGGCATGGTTATTTGGGCGGTGGTGGTTCGTTCACTGTGACTGCGGTTTTTGTCATGGTCATGGCGTTCCACCATCTTCCATTCCCAGTTCGCGGTTCGGGCCAGAAACATGGCCGAGCAGAGCATTGGCAATTCCCATCAGGAATTACCAAGGCAGCCCCTAAGGCTAGACCCGAGGATCAAACCGTTTCCTTGTACATGAGTAAGTAGTACTGTAAGCACTCTAGTAGTATCAAAGTATCCGTACTTAGGTAGTATGTATCAGTAAGCAGATTGCAGTTTGGTATCCGTGTAGGTGAAGTGACAATTGAGAGGATCGGATAGAGGGGTGTTTCGCCTTGCAAGGGTCTTGTTTGGACCCTGCAAGGACGGCAAGAACGGTAAATCCGACCCCTCGGTACGTACTAAAACACTATAGTTTAGTAGATATCAGTGAAGTGCAAACTACAGTACGGAGTTGCAGGTAGAGATGGATGGTACGGCAAATCGCCATTCAATTGGAGAATACAGACTAGGAATGACGTGCAAAAAAAAAAGAAAAAGAGGAACAAACAATACTGCGGAGGTACCTACTTTGTACCACCCAACAACTCAGTGGGGCGAAATCTTCCAATGGCACGTCATGGTCCCGCAACTCGCTTGTCAAAGATTCGAAGTGTCGCGGGTTCAGGTTCAGGTGTAGAGAGGGTGACAGAGAGCAGTGGGTGCAACCTTGCAGTGCGAGTGCGGTAACGGTACGGAGTAGCAGACCCGGGCAGCATCACCCCGCCGAATAAATAGCTCGAAAGCTGCTGTTTCCATCCATTCCCCAGAGCCTCCCGGAATAAACCTCTCACTTCAAACTCTATACAGCTTTCCTACTACTCCTTCCCACCAACCAACACCACACTCTAACTCTTCAACTCACTACCACCAACACTCTTGCCCACCATGCCCAGCTCTCTCGACCAGCTCAAGGCCACCGGCACCACCGTTGTGTCCGACTCTGTATGTCTTCCTGTCCCCAACAACTTTCCGTCTCCTTCGTTCTCTCTGCTTTCTCCCCAATTGCTAACGCTCACCACCACCACAGGGCGACTTTGCCTCTATCGCCAAGTACAAGCCCCAGGACGCCACCACAAACCCCTCCCTCATCCTCGCCGCCTCCAAGAAGGCAGAATACGCCAAGCTCATCGATGAGGCCGTCGCATACTCAAAGTCCCAAAAGGCCGACCAGGACATCGACTCCCAGGTCGATGCCGCCCTCGACCGTCTTCTCGTCGAGTTCGGCAAGGAGATCCTGAAGATCGTCCCCGGCAAGGTCTCCACAGAGGTCGACGCCCGCTTCTCTTTCGACACAAAGGCCAGCGTTGACAAGGCCCTGCACATCATCGAGGTAAGTTAACCAACCCTTGTCCCGTTGAGCACCTCCGTTGCTCACGGATCACGAGTCACACGGCAAGGATACTGACACACCGTCTCCAATTAGCTCTACAAGGAGCAAGGTATCCCCAAGGAGCGTGTTCTCATCAAGATCGCCTCCACGTGGGAGGGTATCAAGGCCGCCGAGATTCTACAGCGCGACCACGGCATTAACACCAACCTGACCCTGCTTTTCTCCCTGCCCCAGGCCATTGCCGCCGCCGAGGCCGGCGCCTTCCTCATTTCCCCCTTCGTCGGCCGTATCCTCGACTGGTTCAAGGCCCACACCAAGCAGGAGTACAAGAAGGAGGAGGACCCCGGTGTCGAGTCCGTCAAGGCCATCTTCAACTACTACAAGAAGTTCGGCTACAAGACCATCGTCATGGGCGCCTCCTTCCGCAACACCGGCGAGATCACCGAGCTGGCCGGCTGTGACTACCTGACCATTGCCCCCGCCCTGCTTGAGGAGCTGCTCAACTCCGAGGAGCCCGTCCCCAAGAAGCTGGATGCCGCCGGCGCCTCCTCCCTCAACCTCGAGAAGAAGAGCTACATCTCCAACGAGCCGCTCTTCCGCTTTGACTTCAACGAGGACCAGATGGCCGTCGAGAAGCTGCGCGAGGGTATCAGCAAGTTCGCTGCGGATGCCGAGACCCTCAAGGACATCCTCAAGAGCAAGATCCAGGCTTAAGTCAAGGATTGGATACAGAGTTAATGGGTCGAGAACAAACTAGATACCTGGGAGGATTTCTGCAAAAGCGTGTATAGAAATCCAGAATGAAAATAAATTGATTGTTACTACTCATTTGTCTCTCCGAGGATTCCTCCACGACACGTTGATAGTGTGGCTGGCCCATCATCAACCTCCCAGGGACGCCTGCAGTCAGCCTGGCTGTTTGGCTATGTACTGTGCTGTGGCCAAAATCGTATGCACAATTGCATATACTAATGAGTGCTTGGAAATTTCAGATTCTGCACACGGTCGCACGAGAGTTGGTATTACGCAGCTTCCCTTCAAAGGGTGACGGACAAGAGGGAGGCTCAAGGGGACCATGGACGTGTCTTTAAGATCGATACGGAGCCTATCTTCGAAATGCCGCAATGGCATGGCATCACCATAGACCCTATGCTCTACCAACCACAATTCAATGCTTTGATCAACCGCTATACTCGTCCACAAAAATATCATCTCCCTTCTCCTCATGATAGCACTACCGAGGTCTCCATCACCATCATGCCTCAACAGCGCTCCTCGCTCACGATGTTGGCCCCACTGTAACCATGCAACCCAGCTTACATATCAAGACTGCCGTCCATACTCCGCCGGTGCTCGCCAGCCCTCAACATGATCCCGGTCATGACATAGTGGCCGCCGCAGCGCTCCGCCTTGCGCGCGGACAACAAGGCACCCGTGCTCCTCCTCTTCCGGCGGACACTAGCCGCCCCCGGCGGGAGCAAGGCCCAACATTCGTCCCACTGCCACGAGGGCGTCACACTCCCGCCGCCCCTCATGACAGCAACATCCGGATCCGGCGCCGCATCATCACCCGCCGTGGTCTGCTGGTCGCCCTTCTACTGCGCAGCCGGCTTGGCGTACTTCTGGGTCCACTCGCGCGCCGTCTCGATGGCGGCCTTTTCGTCCTCCTTCCAGGCTTTGGCCACCTCGGCGGCGAGCGGGTCGTCGGGGTTGGGGGCGCCGAGGAGGGCTTGGATGGAGAGGAGGATGGTGCGGATTTGGAGGGCGGGGGACCAGTTGTCTGTTTGTTGGGGGGAGCCGAGGGCATGCGGTTAGCGAATGGGTCAGATATGGACTTGCTCGTGCTGTTTGTGCATTCGTGGGGTTTGACAAGGGGAAAGGGCAGGACCACATACTCTTCAGCACATCCAAGCAGATACGACCTAGTTTGTCGACGTTGGGGTGGAAGATCTTGGTCAGGAAGCGGATCTTGGGCGGGACCATGGGGTAGTCGTCCGGGAGAAAGAGCTCGAGCTTGAAGTTACCGCCTATGGACTGAGGGGTTAGTTACAGAGGAATGCAAGTAGATGTCTTGTGCTGCTCATTGGCTTGTTTGCGCGCGTGGGAGTAGGTCATGCCTTCGTATGGTGAGGAGTCGGGGCCGTCGATGGTAACGTCAAAGTACCGGAGGTTCTCGGGGTGAGGAACTGCGCTGATACCCGGGACACTGGGAGACAGACAGTCAGTAGCTGAGCCATCTTCCGTAAGGTAACCGGCTGATGGGTATGGAGTTTGGGCAGCATACGGTTCGGCCATCAGGCGCTCTGTCTCCTTGAGGATTCTCTTTGGCAAGCCTGCCATGGTTCTTGTGGCTGTGTGATGTTTGCAGTAAAGGTTGGGTAGGGTAATGGTTAGAGTAGGGCCGGCCACTTGGGGTGGACGTGATATGATGGCTGTTGTCCCTGGAAGATTACAGGAGAGCTGTGTCTTTGTATTTTCTTTAAAATGGTCGATGTGCTTGGTGGGGAGGCACTGAAAGTCTAGGCAACACGCAGGACAAGGCAAGGGTTGTTGAAGTGTATTTTTTTGAGGGGGCAGGCTGCAAAGAAGAACCAAGACACTCTTGGGCTTGGTAATGGAGATTGTATTGCTAGAAAAGAACAGAGCAGTGGTTGGAACAAGAGCTGGAAGTGCAGGTATAGAACCAGTATGTTGTTTTGTGGAAGATATGGTCAGGTGCAGTGGCTTATGGCATTGCACTTGGGCATGACGCTCTCGTCGTCAATGTCACAGACTCAATATAGTGCAGGGGAGGACCCCTCTTCTTCTGGAGGGAAGGGCGGACGTGGGGAGGCTTCCCAGGCTTGATTAGATAAGGCATGCCTGAGTACGGGTACAATGTCAATGTACCTCATCACAGGGCATTTAATCCCTGTAGAACTCTTTGGTAGGAACCCATCTCACCTCAAGTCAACATCATGAATATCTCCTTCTCGGCTTAAATCATTTGAAGATGATTGCTTATACCAACAGAAGATACAGGTCACCAAACTCTTCCAGATAATCACAAACATGACACCCATTAGGTCCCTGACCCCGAGTCATCACCCCCCTCATCCAAGATGCCTTCAGCCTTCAACCAGCTCAAAGGCTCGCCAAAAACGGTAAAGACAATCAAGTCTGCCTATGACAGCGATAGTTTCGATGCCGACGGAACCATACACGTTGACGGCCTCGTTGGCTCAGCCACCATATCGCCCTCTGGCCGAGATGTTGCGCTGGCTTCTCCCGAGGGCCTGGCCATCATCGACCTAGACTCGCCCTACAGTCCTCCCCGCCGTCTGAGCACCCATGGCCTCCCCTGGCTGGTCGTCGATGTCCAGTGGTCTCCTTTCGCCGCTCGTGACTACTGGGTCTCGTCTACTGCAAATCACAGGTGCCTGGTCTGGAACTTAAACCTGAGGGATGACTCCCCTTCGGGCGCCATCGAGCATTCCCTGCAGGGTCACAGCAGAGCCATCACAGACATGAATTTCTCCGCCCATCATCCGGACTCCTTGGCAACTTGCTCCGTCGACGGCTACGTCCACTGCTGGGATCTAAGGCGTCCCAGACAACCTGCCATCACCTTCTGTGACTGGTTTGCCGGGGCCACACAGGTCAAATATAGTCGTCAGGACCCCTTCATTATCGCTTCCTCTCACGACAGATGGCTTCATATATGGGATGAACGCAAGTCTTCGGAGCCTCTCAGGTCCATCAGTGCACATACCTCAAAGATCTACGGCATTGATTGGAACCGTACCAGGGCCAGTGCCATCGTCACTTGCTCTCTGGATAAGAGCATCAAGTTCTGGGACTATGAGAAAGAGGGCGATGTTCCCGAGAGAGTCATTCGCACAGACTTCCCCGTATGGCGTGCCCGGCACACGCCTTTTGGCTGGGGTCTGTTGGCCATGCCGCAGAACGAGCCAGGGCATCTATACCTATTTGACCAGCGCGAAAAACCTGGCACGTCCAATGACGGTGCAGTAGAACCTGTCGCAACCTTTGAGGGCCATGGAGATCACAAAGCGAAAGAGTTCCTCTGGAGAGCGCGCGGCGGAATCTCGGAGGATGGCACCGACAATCGCGAATTCCAGTTGGTGTCGTGGGGCGAGGACAACAAACTTCGCTTGACACGTCCGGAGCCGTCAACCTTGGAGGGTGTGGGCTACGTCAAGGGCATGCAAGCCGGGAAGAAGCTCGTCCTCACTCGCCAAGGGGCCACATACAAAACCTTCCGAACCGTCGATGACGGTACTCATCACCGTCGAACGGCTACGATGAGCGACCCGCGCACCTCCGGTCCACGACAAAGCGCCCTCACATTGGGCATGAAAGTTCCATCCTACCGAACTGGCCCGTCATGGAGGGGTCCCTCCATGAAAGCGAAGAACGCAGCCAACAGAAAGGTTGATCGAAGCCAAGCTCAGATGAACTGGATGAGAGGCATCACCATGACTAAGCGCAAGACCAGCGCAGACTCTCCGCGGCGGACAGGATCGAAAGACTCCACCATGTTCGGGCCATTTTTGCAACATGACTACTGGGGCGAGCCAGAGACACTGCAGGAAGAATTTGTTCGCATTAGCGAGCAGCTTCCTAATGTCAAATGGGACAGCATTGACATGGACAACCTCATACTGAATGCCTCCCTCAAAGGTCCCTGGGGTGTTGATAAGGAGGACATATTCCTCCAAGTCAAGGCCGATATCCCTCACACGTATCCGAAGTCCAAAGCACCCATGTTCAGTATTGAGAAGAATGCATTCATGCCCGAGGGTGTACACGAGACGCTCGAGCGAGAGACCTATGAGATCGGCCAACAGCACTTGAAGCGCAAGCAGAATTGTCTCGCCGCAGCCTTCTCTTATCTACTGGGTGAGGCTGACCTGGCAGAGAGCACCAGCTTTTTCAAGAACGTCAGAGATCTTGATGACGAGATCGATGTGCTGGTAGACGAGAGCTCCAGCGAGGATTCCGACAACGACATTTCAGCAGGGGGCTCGGCGGCAATGTCGCAAGACTTGAGCGCAAGCACCGAGATTGGTACCACGCTGGCGCCAATCACTCGCCCAACAGTACCTCCCGTATATAGGACATGTGGTGCTCGGTTCTCCAATGATGGCCGGCTAGTCACATTCTTCCCGACCAAAGAGACCAGGGCTCTGTTGTTCAATCCTACGGACAGCATCAAAGAGAAGCCCAAAGACCAACCCACATTTGCTGGCTTTGGTCGTCTCACGCAGGACTCTCCGCCCCCGCGAAAACGATACTTAGATGGCGAGGCATCTGCAACAGACGATTTGTCGGCGTTATCAGATGATTCCGACGACTCCTCGTCCTCCAGTGACTCGGAGCTCACGACCATGCACAGAATTAGCCTCTGGTACCGACCTGGCCGCCGCCTTCACAAGACATGGAGCGCCAACGAGTCTGTCCGTTCCAGTGGTGGGGGGACTGGTGCTGGAACCGGCACAGGCACGGGCACGAGTCGCAGGCGCACTGGGCGAGCCAAGAACGTCGTCAAGTGCTTCGATATGCGCGACACTCTGCCCTCCAAACAGGAGTTTGCGGAGGAGTATGCCATCTTTGGCGACGGCGCTCAAGTCTGCGAGCACAATGCTCGAGTGGCAGAAAAGTATGGCTACACGGAATTGGTCCACATTTGGCACTACGCGGCCCTTCTCCTGCGATCAGACATACCGTTGGAGCTGCGAGAGGAACGGCCGACGAACAAGTCAGTGCTTGTCATCGCCAAAGACGCTCTGTCCAGGTATCGCGATGGTACACACCCTGAAAATAAGGCCGAGCTCCTGACAGGTCGGGTCAAATGGGGTCATCATCCTGTGGCCCAGGAATTTGTGTACGACTTGTTCACACATTTTGAGCAGCTGGCCGACGTACAGATGTTGGCCATGCTGTCTTGCATATTCGGGGAATCTTCTACAGAGGACCCAGTGTCTTATGCCGAGTCACGGCTGACCGAGCCTGAAACTCCATTGCCGATGAAAGCCCCTTCCTTTTCGTTGGAGTACTTTCCGACGGATGCTGTCGACTGGAACTTTTACCAACCCAGAAGTGGATTCACTTCTGGGACGCAGACCCCTCGAATAGCACAGACGCCGCTCATTATGTCAGACCCACAAAGTCCGGACATTCTGTGGATGGGTGAGCCTGGATCGCAGTCTTACTCGACGGGCGAGACACCTCCGCACAGGTTGTTCAAAGACTACCTGAGTGACGCTGACCAGACGCAAAGTCTGTCCACTTCTCCGAATGACCGCGCCACCATCCGTCGAACACAGTCTGTTTTGGCTACTACCTTGTCCTCTGGTTTGTCTCGCGGGCTGGCATCTGCATCCATAATATCCTCGTCTCCTCCAGGGCGGAAACGTCCCAGTCCAGCTGAAGCGATATTGTCCCACATACCCACCAACATCACCTGGGGCACGTCAACATACTTTGGCGGACAGCAGGCCGAGTCCACGGAGACAGCCAGGACTTCTGTATCGGATGATGAATTCAGGAGGGATGAACTGGTCTCTATGGTTCCAGTCAGTGTTCACATCACCATGGAGGATGAAACTGCTTTCGACGATGACGGCTGGCTATCGACGCCTCTGCTAGATCCCAGTCATCAAATAGACTACGCGGGATACCGGTACGCATATGCTGAGATGTTGCAAATGTGGCGCCTCCCTCTTGCTCGCCTCGAGATCATGAAGTTCAACGTTCTCAAGGACGAAAGCTGGAACGCTACCTCGGGGCCGAATGACGGCACTCCCTCCGACAGTCTTTACCGCGAGTCGGCAATACAGGACTCTAGCAGCCACAGTGCCACTGGGGCGACCTCGCCCACCGTGCTTCTGGGTGGCAAGCGAGAACAGCTCGCCGCTCTCCAAGCCTCTGGTCGCGGTCTTGATGTCACCGGCATCTGCCGCATCCACGAGATTCAGCTCAATCCGCTTCAATACTCCCAAAGGCCCGCTCCCGGCGGTGCTGTTGGCACCTGTGAGCGCTGTCGCCGCACACAGACTCAGCTCACCTGTGTCTTTTGCCATGAGCCCATTGACGCAATGTACGCCGCTTGCCTAGGTTGCGGGTGCGCGACCCACGACATTTGTCTGACCGAGTGGCATGCCATGGGCGAGACAGAATGCCCAGCGGGTGATGACTGTGAGTGTGTGGAGGAGGCGGACAATGGGAAGCTGGAGTCCTGGGTCGCGATGCGCGCCGCTATGGCGGAAAAAGAGGTCGAGAGGGACAAGATGAAGCGGGCCCACACTTCTCATGGCGAGAGAGGTCGTGATAAGCATCAGCAGCACGACGGTGGCGGCAGTCACCTGCACGGCACAAAGTCACCTATCCCTGGGAGCGGACACAGTGGCCTCAGCGGCAAGGCAGTAGGGCTCGCGACGAGGCTTCGGAGGCGGTCGTATGCGCCTGCGCCGTTCTCTCTGACGGTAGAAGATGCAGATGTAGAGCTGGACTTGCCGCCGTCTGGTCGCAGCTCCATTCAACAAACCCACAGAGAGGAGGAGGGAGAAGATGCGGCGAGTGATGTCTCTGTCAAGTCGACTACATCTGCCGCTGCCGATGCTTTCCCTGCTAGTAAACCATCACCGCTGGGTCATGGAGGTGGCATCTCGGCGGCGACGGTAAGTTTGGGAAACCGGCTGAAGAGCATCGAGGCCAAGAGACCAAGCGCATTACGGAGGAAGAGTGGGGGAAATGGGGCCTGGGCTCTGCGGGGTGACGAGAGAGCTAGGCCTGGTGCAGGCTCGGGCGATGCGAGGAGACAGGGAACTGGAAGTGTTTGATGATTTTGGATGTTTTAGCGAGGAGTTCTAGGATGACAGTGGCTTGGAAAACTTGACATAGTCTTATATTTTCAATCAATTTGACAGAGACACTCTCCTTCGTTCTGTGCAATTCTCTCCCTTTCCGTCTTCACGCAGTATTCAGGTGCTATGAAGACACTGACAGCAATGCTTGGTGGACAATGTCCCCTTAATGTGAACTGGGCATCGATTCAATACCAATACGGAGCTTTGTTCACAGTACAAGTATAAAATGCATACTTGACTGTGATTAAATCGTCCAAGCCATGAACTTGACCTTTGAGATCGATCGACCATTGGTCTGGGTCAAGAAGAGCTGGCGAGGTTCAAAGAGCTGCGCCCGTACTACAGAGCAGCTCTAGAAAGGACTAGAAAATTCACATCCAGTCCATATTGGGGAGAGAGGCCGATGGATCGACTCAACGCTGACTATGCCCACCCGATGAAGTGGCTCGGTTCGGCAATGATCTTGTGACAAAGTCACTGGCTCGCAAGTGATTTGCGAAAGTAGACACGGCTGTAGCCGTCCTCGACCCGCCTGCCAACCTCGACGAAGCCCATTTTGGGATACAAGGCCAGGTTTTCGAACATTTTCTCGTTGGTGAAGAGTGTCAAGGCCGCCCTGCCCTTGGAGAGCGCAATATCCTGAGCCAGGTTCATCAGGAGGCGGCCGTAGCCACGTCCTTGGGCGGTCGGGTCGACGACCAAGTTGTTCACTTTGACCGAGTCGTCGTCGGCATGGTCCGAGAGGAGGATGGAGCCCACTGCTTTGCCATCGGCTTGCCTTCGCAGCACGTAGACGTCCTCAGCGTTATTTGCGATAATGGCGTGGTAGTCTGCGGTCATGGGTGCCGGTTCCCTGCCTATGCGCTCGATGTACTTGGAGTAGGCAGCTATTACCATGTACTTGATGGCCTCGGCGTCTTGCACGTTGGCATGCTCAATGATGGTCTCGTCATGCTGGTCAGACTTGGGCATGGTGTTTGTGTCATTGACTCGTTGCTAGTGCAGCGTATTAGTGTTTTGTCTTTGGATTGATTGATAGCGTGTGAATTTTACTTGCCAGGCTGGTGGGGAGAGGGGATGAGACATGAGTAAATGAAGGATCACTGTATATACCTACCTAGGTACTTAGTAGTGTGTGCCTGCGGATACTTGAGGGCAAGTAGACAACCTCAGCGCGGAGTACCTTCGGTGGTTTGAATGGCGTGGCAGCTGGTCTGATAGCCGAGATAATATGTACCTCCGCACCCCACAGGGTCTCTAGCTATATCTAGCTGTGGATCTTGGACGGAGATAAAGTCCACTTTGACGTTCCTCGACGGAAATTGAATGGCAACTGGCATGTGACATCAGCCTCCGACCATGGTTGTTCAGAGCTCCACAGCGATTCCACTCCTTCATCCCTCCAAACCAGTCCTCGCCACCTCCCCTTTGCACCTCTGAACGCGGCCATGTCGAGATCCTAGAGCGAAAAAGCCCTTGGTCCATCCCACTTCCCTCTGGAGACCAGCGAGACTGCTGTTGTATTGCGCGCCCGCGAGCCTCGCCGTGCCTGCTCTGCGCCGACAAAATGCCTGTCCCATTCATAGGGCGTCTGAACATGTATGGACACGCGCTTCTTGAACTTCCTTTCAAGGCACATGATGCTGCTTGAACCATGCGCTGACCAGCTCGACAAGAACCGAATATGTCGCCGTCTCCCTGTCCTTCATCTTTGTTGTTCTCGAGAGCATTATCCGAGTCCTGACCCTCGCCTTGCGTACGTCGACGACCCCTTTCAGAGTGCTCGATACTACTTGCTGTTCCTACCCTCCAAGAACCAGACAATGACCGGCCGGTGACTGACCACCTGACAGCTTCACCCCTGATCAATCTCCTCTACGGAGCCTCACGACGACTGTTCGATCGTTGGAGATCCGATAAAGAGAAGAGGGCAGAGGAGCGTAAGAAGGGTACGCCCGGCACACCATCGCAGGCCCGGCCCTGCTTACAGATGCCTGGCTGACGAGACCCATCCCCAGAAACATCGACCGCCATAAGGAACGCGGCCGACTTTGTCGACCTCTGCGAACTATTCGGGTATATGGCCGAGGAGCATGTGGTGCAGACGAAAGATGGCTACCTTCTGGGCCTGCACCGCCTGGCCTGGAAGCGGGATGAGGAATACACAAAGGTCAATGCTGGGCCAGACAGCGTCAAGAAGCGCGTCGTCTATCTTCATCACGGCCTGATGATGAACAGCGAGGTTTGGGTCTGTCTGACAGAGGCCGAAAGGGCATTGCCCTTCGTACTGGTGGAGAAAGGCTTCGATGTCTGGGTGCGTTGGATGTTCTTCTGCGCGAGCATATCGAGGCATATGACGCTGACGCTGCCGTTGATGTGATTAGCTGGGAAACAACCGTGGAAACAAGTATTCCAAGAAGTCCGCACAATTTTCCCCAGCCTCCCTGGATTTCTGGAACTTCTCAATCGACGAATTCGCCTTCCACGACATCCCGAACAGTATAGAGTACATTCTGGGAAGCACGGAGCAGCCGTCGCTCTCCTACATTGGCTTTTCCCAAGGCACGGCCCAGGCCTTTGCCGCCCTGTCGATCCACCCGAAGCTTAATCAGCAGGTCAACGTCTTCATCGCGCTGGCACCAGCCATGTCGCCGCCAGGTCTAGCCAACGGTATTGCCGATGCGCTAATCAAGGCCTCTCCGCAAGTCCTGTTCCTCATGTTCGGCCGCCGCGGCATTCTGGCCTCCGCGCCTCTGTGGGAGTCCATTATCTACCCCCCGCTGTACATCAAAATCATCGACGCCGGCATCCGCTTCCTCTTCAATTGGCACTCCAACAACATGACCATTGCCCAGAAACTCGCCGCCTACCCCCACCTCTACTCCTTCACGTCCACCAAGTCCGTTGTGCACTGGTTCCAAATCATCCGCACAAAGTCTTTCCAGATGTACGACGACGACCCGCCTCTCGCCATAGGCAACAACTCGCGCTTCACTAAAGTCGCAAAGTACCCGACGCGCAACATCAAAACGCCCATTGTCCTTGTCTATGGCGGCAGCGACTCGCTCGTCGACATCAAAGCCATGCTGCGCGAGCTGCCGCCGACCACCGTGGCCACCGAGATTCCCCACTACGAGCATCTCGACTTTCTGTGGGCCCGCGACGTTGCCGTCCAGGTCTTCCCGCACGTCTTTGACGCCCTTGACAACTTCACCAATGCAGAACACTCCAAAGACGAGTTCGAAAGCTACTGTCGTGCGCGCACTCAGAGTCTCGGCCAGTCGGGCACCTTTTGGAGACGCGCGCATGCACCAAACGGGAGCGAGGCAAACGACAGCGACGTGAACAGTGCGTTGAGCGCCACGGCGGATGCGAAGCTGCCTCACCAAGCCCGCGAGGGAATACGTTTCATTGACGATGATGGGGCGTCGACCCTCACGGACCCGAGTGAGCTGGGCAGGGGCAGTCCGCACTCTTCAAGAAACAGGGTGTCGTCCAGCGGGTCCGGTGAAGGCACAATGGAAAGAAAGGACAGCTTCACAACGACAGCATCACTCGTGAAAGAGAGAACCCCTAGCACGGGGAGTCTCCGAAATGCGATCAAGTTGGGGAGCAAGAAAGGCATCAGTCTGGGCGCGAGCAAGTCCGTGGGCAACCTTAGCACCGCTGACGTGACGAGCATCAACGCCAGCCCGCAGCAGAGCTCGTCAGAGGCGAGATTGAGGAACATGACCAAGTGAGTTATGCTAATGGCTTATGGACCGGAAGCAGTCCTATATGTACTTTCCTAGACGAATGTGATACCAGCCCAGATGGGCCCAAGTGACCGTCCGAAAGCAAAGAATCCAAGAATACAACAAACACAAGAAGCGTCAGTGGAATCGGGCGAATTCTCTCCCCTATTCTCTCCTGCTCTCTCCAGGGCGGTCCTTATGCAGATGTCTTGTCGTCGTTCACACCCCTCCTAAAGTCTTCATTCTCCGCCTCCCAATTTCCTGAGTCCTGGAAGACGTGCTGCGACATCATTGATGCGCTCCCCTGTCACACATGCCCCAGTCAATTGGCGACATTCAGGCTCGCGCTGGTGGATGCTCGGGTCACTTCAATGACTTCCGGCCTTGCGTTCGCTCCACTGGCTGGCGAATCTGCGGCGTGCTCGACGACTGCTACAACGGGTGAGCGTTGAACAGGGTGCGTGATGAGCGGCCGGTTCTGCTTCACGTTGTCTCCGTTCTTCTCGTGGATCTTCTCTTGTTCTTTGAACTCCATGAGCGGCTTGGCGGCCCAGCCAGGAGAGAATACGACCAAAGAGATGCTTGCCAAGGTAACAAGAACACCCTCAAAAATGATGAAGAGTGTCTGGTTCGCCATTAAGGGACTCTTCCAGCCTCCACTGAGTTCAGCGACGCGGTAGATGGAGCGGGCAAAGATGAGTAAGGTGGAGAAGGCCAGCGATCCCAGGAAGCAACGGAAAGGTCCTGGACATCTCTCTCCGAAGTTGGAGCCGAAGCAACCCACGCCGGTCTGGATGCTTTCATTGTTATCCAGGCGTTGTTGTAGCTGCTTCTTTTCGTCGCGGATGATTCGGTAAGCAAAGATGGAACCAAGCAAGCTAAAGACAAACATGGTGAAGGCTTGAAAGCTGAGGCCGGCAATCATGATGTTCGTGCCCACCTTCATGTCTTCTAAGCGGTCTTGCCGGTGGTAATGGGCAGCTATGCCGCCGCCGGCGGCCTGAAGGACAAGAGAAACGACATCACAAGGCAGAAACTGCTGAATCGTCAGCATGGAGCTCTCAAGACATTTGCACCTCTACTTGCGGCAACTCACAAGTAAGTAGGCCTTGGGAGGAACAATTGAGAACTTCTCTCCAAAGTAGCACACGATGGCTCGAGTCTCCCAATAGATTGCTGCAGCAAGGAAGGCCGGACCGATGGTTAAGAAGATGATTTGAATGTAGAAGCCGTCTCTGTTGAGCTGATTATTGACGCAGGAGAAGCGGCCGCCGTAGCCCGCGATTTGAGAAACCAGACCGAGCGCCACGGCAACGGAATAAACGCGAGCTCGGCGCTGGCACCCCGCGACACACAGCAGGGGGAAGATTAGTAGGGCAGGTATGGCCATAAAGACTCCATTGGCGCCGGCGTTGAGCTTGTAGGGATACCAGCCTCTGACGCACTGCTCGCTGTCTGGATTCTTCTCGCACAACTCTGCGTTTATCTGATCCCCGCCGAGGACACGAGGGGGAGTATAGTCGTTCATGAGGCCGGCGTTGGCGACGGCGATATTAAAGGGCAAGTTTGCCATGGTCGAAGGGGTGTGATCGCGGACGGGTGGCAGATTGATAATGTGGCAGATCGATATTGTGGCAGTGGTAAGCAGTGCAGATAATCTTGGGTTGAGCAATGCTGGGTGGAGCGAAACAGCTGATGATGTCGAGGTAGAATCAAATGTGATACGGAGACGAGAGACAGGACTTAAAGACGGAGGACGAGCTGGAGGCGCTGCAAGTGTTTACACTCCAAAGGCCTTCGGCCCACATATCGAGGTGGCTATTTCCCTGTTGAAGCCGAGCACATGTATAAAATGGGCAATTGCGACGGCAGCACGAAGGGCCAGGGGGAAAGAGCACACGCCTCAAACGGTCCTGCCCTAGTATGTATGACGAGCAACGTCGAAACTCACAACATGCTCTCGTAAATATGAGTATCTCAAGTTGCAAGCCAGAGAGATACTGGGTAACATGATCGGCCAACAGGGATGGGCAATTACTTGCTGCATCATCGCCGGCCCATGTTGATATTGACATCAAGAGTGCCGCCACAGCTTGATCAGTAGCCACATCCAGGCCCTGGAACACTTCAAAATCGCCTGAGGTTCCAATTTCCATGCTAACGAACAATCACCGACAGATATATTCATTACACTTCTTGAGGACTCCACGCAGCAGTTCCGACGTAATCGCTGTCAGTCTCGTCAAGGTCATCAGCGTCAAGGACCGTTTCGTCAACGCACCGAAGGGCCCCCACTGGGTCTCTTCTCGTCCCATCCGAATGCATTTCGTACTGATGAGCCCGGGTCGTCTTTCAGTCGCGAATGTAATCCAGTGCGCAAGAGATCCTGTCTAGTCTCCGACCGCCGCTGCTGCGAATCTTCAAAGGACTGCCAGAAATTTACAGTTGGAGGCTGGGCCCATCTTGATCCGTCTGTCCGCGAGCACGGCGCTTCATAAAGGATCGCTGACACGTTGAATGATATCGTGTGGATGAGTGCCGTTGACGAGTGCCAAGATGTCAGAAAACCCAGGTAGGGACTGTTAGAAGAAGAGTGCCGGTCCGAGGAGCTGCTGACTTCAGCAAAGACATCGCACATACATACACATCAAGGTCAGCCGAGATGGCGAATAGCCCTAGCCAGTCCCAGCCTAATTTTGGGACGGTGCAACACCCCAGATTCGGGAGTGGTCCTGCGTTTGCTCAAGAGTAGTTTCATTAGTGACCCAGCGTCGCTTGATGTCTATCAAGCTTGTGCTTGATGTTGAAGATCTCAGCTTCACCAAACAGCTACCCCTGGTCGTGTGCAAGCAGGAAGAGAGACATACGTAAAGAAAGCTTGAAAGGGCCAGTGAATGGGACGCTGCCACCGACTGAAATGCACCTGGGCACCCAATACGGTGACGTCTGATACGGACCGCATGGTGACCAGATCGAAACAAGATTTTGTGAAGCTCTTGATGCCAGACATGTCCGAAGGCAGAGGTGCGTAGGGTCTTGCACGCACCCGAGCATGTCACACACTAGAAGGGAGGGCGTGCTCAGAGCACTCCGGTCTAATATTGCGAAAGTCGAACGGCCTATGGGACCTTCGAAAACAGAACTGCTGACACTGTCGATATGAGAGAGAATAGACCAATGAAATGATGATTATGCAATTTCATCTTTAGCTGGCGACGAATCGAGCAGGGCGGAGTGGAGGCATCACATCCGATTGCCGTTTTCGTGCCACACCTGTGCAGCAGAGTTGAATTCTTGTCCGACTGGCCGCGCAGAGTACGCCAAGATGTGAGATCTGACCACGTGTATATGTGTGTGTATGTGTGGTAGTCTGGAGTCCCTCCCGATGTCGAATGCTCTAAGAATTGAGGAATGAATGATGGGAAGAGTCGTTATGCTGGTTTCACAAGTAAAAGCCGACCGGTTTACAGTATGGTGGAATGAAGTATGAGGTTGGAAAGTGGAGTGGTTTCTTAGTCATGTAGCACTTATCTCAGTTTACACAATCCTCTGGTGGTCTAACTCTCCGAGATATTGGGAATCAGCAAAAGATTTCTTCTTCCTGGGGCTGAAACTCGCGGACTTGCAACCCAAGGCTACTGCGGCGTAGATACAGTGCTTCTCTCAGTACATGCAGCAGATGTGTGCTGAACATCCCATGACCATGACAGCATTGGTGGGACAAACCAAGTTGCGACTATTGCAGTTGGTGCAATGACAATCTCTCCAAGTCAAGTGTCAGTTCGGGCCGCCGCCAGCAGCCAGGGACGGGACGCCATAGTCCGCCGCCTCCTTTGCTCCTCTAGGCTCTGGCTGGGTTAGACAGCGGGCCAGCATGAGCCGCGCCTCTTTTCAGTCGCCCATTTCGGACCTTGATATTCAGCGGAGGGAGCTAGCTACATAGCTCCCTTGACGGCGCAAGCCACGCTCAAATTCGCGTTGGAACGCAGCACTGGAAGTTTTCTTCCCTTTCTTTAATCAGCCATGCGCGTGGCCAACTGTCTTTTCATCCCAACACACATTTGTGCTGTTGGCTCCAAATCACAACTGCCTGGCTGGGACTTATGACTATTCCTGTGTGGAAACACGCACGTGCTCCCTTCTTGTATTCGCTGCAAATCTAACAATCCAGGTAAAGGGGCAAGGTGGCATCATGATGGAGCCGTATCTCAAGGACAAATTGCAGCCCAGGAGGAAACACTCTTGGTACAAAAGTGGCTTTGGACAAAAATGTGCCATCGCAGCCATCGCACTTTTGCTGATCTGGTCGCTGTACATGAGCACGAGGAGCCCGCACGACTCCTCATACGGGGCAAGTGAAGCAGAAACTACGCCCATCGCATCGGCACCAACCGACACATCACAGGGCGACAAGATCTTTCCGACACTGGACGTTGAGCTTGGTAAAGAGACAGGTGTGCCGGCTCCCGGCATACCGCATTTCAAATCTGGACAGCAACACCCTCTGGTCGCCCATGGCTATGAAGCGGGCAAGCTGGCATCGAGTGCTCCCGCCGAGGAGAAATTCGCTCCAAGGCCTGGTTTCGATGAGGCCTTGAAGAAGATCATCGACCTCCTGCCTAGCGAGCTGGAATCGCGGGGACTCCTGCGACCCATCGATCAGACAGGCGAGGCGCACCTTCGAGAGCTCGGAATGCTTGCGCGCAAGTACAAGAAATACTACGAGGCTTGGGAAGACCTACACGTCGTGACAGACAATGAAGGGGGCACTCATGTGCGCGACGATGTGATCCAGTACCTCCGGAACAGGGCCTTGACTCCCGACCTCACGGATGACCACACCCTCCTCGTCGACCAGATCCACGCTTATGAGGACTTTCGCCGTCTTCTCGTCCAGCTCAACGAGCTTCTGTTCCCCTTCACCGCACCTTACTTCCCGGACCACATGACCCTTCGGGCGCACCTCAAGAAGGGCGGGCGAGGCATCGTGCTCACCGCTGGAAACGACCAGGTTGCCTACCTCCTCACTCAGATCCCCATCCTCCGCTCGCTGGGCTGCGATCTTCCAATCGAGGTCATGTACGTGGGCGACAACGACCTGAATCGCGACTCTAGGCAGGATCTTGAGGACCTCGACGGCGTCGTCACTCGGGACATTGGCGCCATGATCCATACCACTGGGTGGAACGTCGCCAGCTGGGCCGCCAAGCCTTTCGCCATCCTGCTCTCTAGCTTCCGCGAGACGATCTTTATCGATGCCGACAGCTTCTTCTTCGTGAACCCTGCGACCATGTTCGACTATCCCGAATACGTCAAGACAGGTGCCCTGTTCTTCCGCGACAGACTGATCATGCCAGAAAGCAAGAAGTCCTGGTTGCAGTCCATCCTTCCACAGCCCGTATCGAGGAATGTGAAGCAGAGCCGACTTTGGAAGGGCGAGAGCGGACACCAGCAGGAGAGCGGCGTGCTGGTGGTGGACACGTATAGGCATTTCATGGCCATGATGTTCGTCTTGCGGATGAATGGCCCGGATCGCGATGGGGATGCAAGCCAGCACAAGGTTGGTGTCTATGACATGGTCTACGGTAACTTGATCCGCTTGGCAAGGACTTTGCGGTAGTAGGTGTGCTGACTCTTAGATCAACAGGCGACAAAGAGACGTTTTGGCTTGGTTTTGAGCTCGTTGGCGATACCGATTACGTCTTCCACCAAGGCGACGCAGGGATCATCGGCGAGCTCGAGCCGACGCCCGAGCTGGAGAACAAGTATGAGAAGAGAGACGAGCAAGTCCCTCTGACCGAGGAGTCCGGCGAGCTCGAAGACAGCGAGTTGCAACCTTTCAACAACACCGAGAGTGACCTCGTCGACATCTCCAGCGTCAAGATCTGCTCGCCTCAGTTGCTCCACCTCGACTTGGATGGAAAGCCCCTCTGGTTCAACGGCGGTCTTGTGCGCAACAAATTCCTGGACAGACGCGAGTGGAAGTTCGGAACCTGGGATACATACCTCATTGAGCCGCGGGAGATCAGGGAGCCGGGCGCGTGGTTCCTGGGGGATGCGAACATGTGCTGTTTGACGTCTGATCACCACTTGCAGGGGGCGCTATCGAGTAAGGAAAGAGGTCTGTTGGATGCTATGGTCGCTCAGGCTAAGAAAGTTGGCATTGCCAATTATTGATCTGTCCGATGGAGTCAGGAGTCTAGAAGTGCTGGAGCTTCCAAAGCCTGGAAACAGATAAGTAATTTAAGCATTAGTTATTTTCCCACTCTTTGTTGATTTGGGCGTCAATGTCTCCAACATTAGCTGATGTCCAAAAGCTCCAGCTTGAACAAACAAGCAAACCATTCCAACCTAGCTCAGTTCTGAGACCACTTGCTGGTTTGGCCTGCCGGAGAAATCGTGGCGCCGGGTGGGAAGTGTGTCTGAGCTGTCCGTGGTGATTAACCAATGTCCTGTTCAAGCACTCACCGTGTTGTCTTTCACTGAGCCGTTCGTGTGCACTCGAGCAAAGCAGCCAGGCAATTGGTTGGCTTCATGGCAGTCAGGGCAACGGGTAATTGCTTTTGCTTAAGTGGGTCTAAGGGGGCCTTTCCCGTCATCTTGACTTAAATCTCTACAGATGCGTTTGTCTGCACTGAATTCCTACCTCACAAACGTCTAGCACCACTTGCTCCTGCCGCCGTTGAGCGAACAAGAAACCGCAAGTGTTTCCGGAATTTTAACACAACGAGACGATCCCCATCTGGCACGCCACCACAGAGAGCATCATGTCGTGGCAATTCGAGTGTCTGAACTGCGACAGGACATTCTCCTCTTGGCAGGGACGGGAGAGTCACTGCAGCGCCAAGGGCCACCGCCGTCCTGCCTACGAGTGCGATCGGTGCGACCGCTGGTTCAACTCAGAGTCCGCCCGAGTCCAGCACATGAACAGCAAGAATCACTTCGAGTACGAATGCCACGTGTGTAGCGAGACTTGGCCCAGCGAAGAGGATCGTGAGGAGCACGAGATCGATGACCACTACTACTGTCATGACTGCGACAGGTTCTTTGCGAACCGAAACAAAGGCGGTGCGTAATGTTAACGTTCTTACGAACAGACCATGAGCCTTCCGAAGCTGACATCCAAACAATAGCACCTTAATTCGCGTGCTCATCGCCCCGCCAGCAGCATCGCCTGCCCCTTTTGCCAGGCCACCTACACCACAGCCACTGGTGTTGCCCACCACCTCGAGAGAGGCGCCTGCCCAAGCGCTCAAAATGTTGACCGCGATACACTCTACGAATTTGTGCGTTCCAAGGATCCCAGCGGCTCCATCACGAAGCACCTGATAGGATGGCACGGGTCAGACTCGTTTGAGGCTACCGAACGCGCGTGGAACGGCTCTGCCTACCAGTGCTACATCTGCAACAAGACTTTTGCGAAGCTGCACAGCCTCAACTCGCACCTCAGTTCCCCAGCTCGTGAGTCCAGCCACATTATTCCATTCGTCTTGCCAGCTTTCCTAGGCAGATACCTTCCGCACGTCGGCTCGGGACTCTCGCATTGGTATGCATGTGCTAACATGGGGCGCTCTTCGTGACTAGACCAGCAAGCACTGTATCATTGTCCCAAGTGTCGGAAGGAATACAAGACTTTGGGCGCTTTGATCAATCACTTCGAGAGTGAGGCTTGCGGATTCATGCGTTTCGACAGGGTTCAGACGACGGTCGACAACCTTATTCGCAGAGGCCGACTCTTGACCTGAGACTATGTTGATGGCGGGCTCGAGAAGACAGACGATCACTTACAGAGTCCTTACCTCCTCGATATATTCCGGAGGTCTCTGCGATGCTGGCCTGGTGAGCATTCTGTTGTTCATATCATGTCATGTTGAGATTCGCGGAGGCCGAGGGCTCACAAGGGTCAGAATGCCGGCATGTTGGGAGGCTACCTGACGACGCTTCGATCTGAGTGAGGGTCAGTTGCATGGTCTGGTGTTGTTCAGCTACCGGGCGTTGGATGAGATACACAGGTACCATTGTAAAAGCTGTACTGAGCTGCACTCACAGAGTTGCCTGAAAATCAACTACTCAGGTCGCCGTTCCATTATTCGTTTCCAACTTTGAACTTCCTGGCAGGACAAACGTCCTTCAAAGCTCATTGTAGTTCGCACGTGCAGTTGGAGTTTCAGTTCAGTATAGCTAGAATGTGCGAGTCTTTTTCCTCAGGGCGTGATGCATAGACTCGAACCCGCTTCTGCTTGGGTAGCTGGGCCGGGATGGAGCAAAAACTGGAAATCCGCATCAGAAAGCCCATCCTCAAGTTTCTCAACTCAGTCCCTACGAGAACAATTGATCTTCATTTCGAATCTAGACTTGCATTCCATTGCTGTGATTTGCTCGGGCGGTCATCATCTCCATGGCTGTGTTCGCATCATGCCCCGGCGGCTCGTGCTTCTTCAGAAGGCCGGACGCAACCGACTGAGAAATCCTGCCATACCTTTTTTGACGTGTATTATTATTGGACGGAACTACTAGTTATATGGTCAAGACACATATGGGATCTTGTGGTATGCATGAGAAGCTCCACCACGACGGGGTGCTCAGAGCAGCCGGCGACGGGCGGTGATGTTGTCCGGAACGGCACGAGGCGGACCCGTCGACAACAACAAATACTAGAACGGGACCGTGACTTTGTCCGATGCAGATACAGAGAGACCTTCCGCCACTGCAAATACGGACTAAATGCTCCGTACTGTACCTAGGTAATTTGGTAAGTCAACAGACACCTCGCCAGTCCAGTGTGTTTGGACGTCATGGCCAGCCATGTTACGGATACAGTGACTGGGGGACCCCATCAAGGTGCACGCACAGTCCTGAATCTGACAAGGCTGACTTCATCAGGTGGTGCTTGCTCGAGGGCACCAGCAATCACAGCGTATACTATTTACAGGATGACTTCCAAGTCTGATGTGGGAATGGGAGTGATGAGTGAGGAGTGAGCTCCCTATCGGTACTTTGATTTTGTGCCCTGACTTTCTTTGGCTAGGGCTACTTACATACTAGTAGGTAGGCCGCGTCAAATGGTTCGACGCGAGATTCCGGTGCAGGTGGGTCTACCTAGGTATTTCAATGTTGTGGGCCCCTGTGCTTTGTATTCGGAGCCGCGGCGGTCCCTGCTGAAGCCCAGTGCCGCAACCTTGAGGCCACTGCAGCACATGCAGTACCTACTTAGGTACATAGTAGGCTGGTAGCCCGCTGCCGATCCGGGACCGACGCCTTTTTGAAGACATGTCACAGCAGATCCTTTCATCAACCTCGGACTTGGAATTAACACTCGATAGTCGACAGCAAGCCACAACTTTCTTTTCATTGAGTGAAATGCATGTTCAGTAATTCGCCTCCAATGCAACCCAGCTCTGATACCTACCTAGGAACTGAGTAGATCTGCTGCTGCGTGAGTCACCAGGTTGCGGATTTATGGCTAGTCCCACCAGGTCCGCTCAGTAAGCAAAGACCGCATGAAGATTTTGTGGCCTGGCTGATTTGAAATAATTCGGCCCGGGTTGCACTGCATTCCGAAAGACGTTGAACACATACGGACTATTCCGTACTGTGTACAGGAGGCCACACTTTCCTAACAGTACGGACTTGGCTGGACCTTCTTCACGCCGGAGCTTTGAGCTGTCCGTGGGACGGCTCCGGAGTGAGAGTGAGATCACGATTGACTAACTACCTACCTAGGTGGTAAGCACATCGTACGTCGCCCAGGATACGGCGCAGATGCCAGATACTTATGTCCGCTTGGGCTCGCGCAACTTTAGAACACGCGCCAGCCGACATTGCCGTCGTTAGTCTCGGCTTCCAACGCAGTGCCGCTGTCCCCCGAACTGCGTTTGTTCCGTCCCTTATAATCAGTCGACCCTTCATCCTGGATGTCATCTGCCGATTTGAGAGGCATCGTGCCCTAGCTGCTCTCGTGACTGGATTGGGTATTTTTGGCTTTTCGCACAAACCATGTTACCGGCGTGGGCAGCGGGATCTGTGGGCTCCCTTTCAATGTGGATTCGGATTTCGACGGAGGAGCACTGTACGGAGTATTTTGTAAGTACGGAATTCAGCCCTATCCGTACTGTGGCATGTGCCTATCAGCCCGCCAGGAGGTTCATGAGTCTTGGACATCAGCTGTTTGCTGGTCCAAAGCATAAAACTCGTTTAGGTACCCGTTGCTCCGGAACTTGGGATCGCATTTTCTCATGGAGATCCCAACTCTTTTACCATTAACGCTGCGTGGACTCCGCCCCCCCCCCATGACCAAGACTGTCCAAGATCCTTGGGGAGCAAACCCTCCAGTACTGCACGGCGTAGGTTCCTGCCCATAGCTTGCGGATAGATGTTGGGATCCGGAAGCCGCTTGGCTTTGTAACCCTTGTCCGCACGCCATGCACATTGCACACAACCAGTATAATAATAAGTACGCGAGGCGCCGCAACATCTTGGAAGGTTCATCCACTCCTCCAGAGCTTCCAGATTTTCACTAACCACAAATCCATCTTCTGGCCTGCAACTGCGAAACTGCCCAGTTGCAGGTGGTGATTCATTACTTGTTGCCCATACTGCACACCGGAACATACCTCGAGTACTATACCCTATACCCTATACCTTAGGTACCTAGCAACTGTCAGAATTGCTACCGCTTCGCCCCCATACTAAACCCGCGAACCCGAATCCCGCAGCCACCCGCCAGGGAACAGGCGTCCTACAAAGTACACTCCAGACTGGTACCTCGCCGGCCCAGTTCGTCCGCCCGGACATATCAACAGGCCGATTTCTTACGCCCGCGCCGCCGCTCTCAAAATCGGTGGCGCTCGACTTTTAGACTGCGCACTTACTAGTATGGGGGGATCAATTCAGTCATCATCACTAGACCATATTGACCAAGGTAATTTCAGCCGTCCTTGTCATTGCTTAGAGAGCATACTTTTATAATCTTCCCCTCCCCATCCTCGCCCACCCTGCTTTGTTTCGCTGTTACCAGCTGCAACACTGCGCACCTCGATGTTGCGCACCCTGGCTCGACCGGCCCATGCCTCTCTTTTCAAAAATATTGTAGACAGGCAGGGAAGGATCGATCCAAGCACAGAGGACAACCAGTAGCTGTATCTCACCGTTCTTGTATTGGCAGACCTACCTCTGTCAAACCACAGTTTACTTGGTCTTGCTGGCAACGCCGTTTCATTGCTATCAAAACCTTTCATATACATCGATATCAATTCAAGTGACTTACGCCCACTGTCACAGCCACAGCCCGACTCTCGCCATCATCTCTTCGCGAAGTTCACTCACGTCTCGCCATGGGCGCCGAGAGCAAACTGCCAACCCCTCCGTTAGAGGAAGCTGCCACCATTCACAATAAAATGAACGCGAAACGACCAAAGCAGTCCAAACCTGCAAACCGTGTCTCAAAGCGCGCTAACACTTCCACTATGGCGCATTCACACCATCACTCGCCCCCACCACTCCCACGCCTCGACAGTCAGTCTCCCCACTCCCCAGCCGATGGTGCAAGACACAAGAGAGTATGGAAAGCCTGCGAGAGGTGTCGCATGAAGAAAACAAAGGTAAACTCGTCCTTCCGTGCCGCCGACACACCTCATCGCGGACTATGCCAGCTGATACCTGCTTACGCATCAGTGTGACGGTGAATTTCCCTGCAAACGATGTAAAGACGACGGCTTGATTTGTCAGGCAGGAACCAGGAGAAAGACGGACTTCAAAACATTACCTCGAGGGTATGCCGCCCCAAGCTACATTGTCTTCCCCTCTCAAATCGCATGCTGACGGCCACTGTCCCATAGATACGCAGAAGTTCTCGAGAACTCACAATTCACCCTGGTCGCTACCGTCCATAAATTATATGCGATGGTACGAAGATCGCAAGCATGGAATCTTGACGAGCCAGACCTCAACGATCAAGGGCTGCCCGTCATTCACAGCATCGCAGAAAGACTTGGCTGCATACGACCCAATAACGATATCGATATACCCACCCAGTCCGCCTTCCCCGAAAATCAGGAAGACATCCAGCGGCTTACCTCCCTTCTGGAAGAACAGCAGAAGCAGGAAGGCCAGATCTCTCCCCAGCAATCGACTTTCGACTCGAGCTTTGATCGCGCGAGCCCGGGCGAGCACGACTATTCCGAGGGAGAGGACTTGCAGCCACCGACGCTGGTGGCCGATGGGCTTCCGCGCGGAAGTCTGACGCTGAGCACGCCCGAGATGGAGTATTCCCTCCCGATATACAACAATTCGCAGTCCGAAGAGGCGCCGATCAACCTGGTACCAAACAGCTTTTTCTCATCCAATGACTTTGATCAGACGCGATGGGGACCCCCGTCACCCACATTCGAGTCGGGGTTTGGCAACTCGTATACAAATCAGAGCGGGATTTACGAGGCTGCAGCGTTGGCGCAACTGGGATATGCAAATCAGAGCGGCTTAGCGGGACCAGATCATGTCTTTGCTAAGCAGCAGTACATGATGGGATCCCCAGGCGTTATGGTCGGCCAGGGCGACCCGACGATCTCACCAAGTTATGACCCAGATGCTAAGATGGACAGGTTTTTATAGCCGAGAAGAGCGTCGACTATCTCCCATACACAATGCGCCACTGGCAGGTGCAATTATAGCAAATGATACCACTCCGATGTCGATGGACGAGGATGTTTACACACACCCGTGGTCGCGGGACAGCGTCCTCACTTTCAGCCTTTGGCGCCACGGCATGTGCGCTCTCTGTTGCCACGCGCACAGAGTTTCCTTGCTGACTGGTTCTAGAGGCTTGCCTCGAGCTGTGTCGGAGCATGATATGTCGTAGCTGTCCTCCTTCCAAGACATGTCTCTTTATTATTCAGAGTATCAACATGGATGACAACCCTTTGGTCAGTGCAGTCTTTTTCCTCTGGAAAGGGGCAAACTCCATTCCTAACCTAGCACATGTGCGTCTAGCAATTTCATGCCGATGCTGTCCATCAGTCCACCATATGCAAGCGCCTTAGTCAGGGCACCAATCTCCCTGATGAATGCGCATTACGCACATTGGTGAATAGAGTTACAAAGCCAGACTTTGCGGTCTCGACTGGCATAATCGGACAGAACCGGAAGCTTGTCTTACCCGAATCATCAGAGATCGGCTTCGGAGTTACCCTTTTGGACGACGTATCTGACGACCTGTCAGCCTGTGCGACTGTCTGCGGCCTCCGGGCGGCGGCATGTCCGATGGCCGCAGGTGAGAATATCACATCTGTGTACTGTGCGGGCCGCCAGGCTACTCCAAGACTCTACCCGCTTCTCCGCGCCTGCGCCCTTCTACTACCAAGCTTCATGCCGGTGTACCGCTGATTATCGCTCCACCGGCCGCGCTATGCAATGTGAACGCGCATAGGCGTGTTTACGAGGCTGCTATGCGACAGCCAGGTCATCAAAGACACGTATGCGTTAGCAAATTTGGTGCTCGTTGCTCTGAGCTGGAGATACAAATGCATCTGCTATTTTGTATGTTTTTCTCGCAGGTGGATCATTGGATTGCAGGATGATATGCTTAGGCGTCCTGTGACACCGGTGGCTCGTCGTTGTATCATATGCCTGTACCTGGTTGTCAGCCTCGCTTGGGTCTGGAATAGGTGTAACCTCATTCTAGGTGTCCCGGTGCATCTACGGCAGAACCAGAACTCCAGAAACCAGCAGTATGAAACTTTCTCCGCAATGTTGGACAATTTGAGATGTTGTACGGGGTATCAGACTCGACAGCAACGCCGCCTATCTCAGCATACTGGCTGACGGTGTGGGCTTGCTAGCCTGCAACCTGTGGGCTGCAACAATTCTACTATCAACCCGGCTGGCTCACTCTGAGCGACATCGCAGTACACAATGATCTAGACTCAATAGCTGACTTTGCTGACGCTTACAAATTCTTTTGTTGGGTCGGACTTGTAAGTGAGCAAGTAGAGGATCAAGATGACCCGATTGTCAGCCATGTCGCTTCGGGGCGACAGCTGACACGCCATTGCAATGGGCGGACTGCTTGGAGTTGGATGCTCGCCTTCTAAATCCGAAGACGAGAGCTCGCTTTACACCAGATGGTTGAAATAAAAGGGTACTGTGTACGTAGGCAGTGTTATGTGAGAGCTCTGAAGTGCACTACTGTTTCTTCACACGGTAGGATGGCTGAGGGTGTGCGTTTGGGGCGTTCAACCCCTCTAAGACATATTCGGTGCTACTACAACAACATACAGGACGACTGAACAAGCATTTGGATGACGAGGATGGAGATTCAATGATACCTCGGACCGAACTTGATGCAACCTATTCAGAGTAAGGTTCCAGAATTTTTGTTGCAGCCATCTCATCGCGGCTACGTCGCTACCAAGCTGGTATCGACCACATGGCCCGCCTGGGCACTGAGCGATGGCCCTTGGCAGTGCCTTGACAGGCACCTTCAAGTCGAGCATACTTTCGGGACGACACGCTGGGCGATCTTGACTTTCTTAGACCGCCAGCGAGAGATCTAAAATTAGACGGTCCAATACGGGTACGAGCACGTCTGCTTTAATTAAGACGCGGTGCTGAATGTGCAAGAGTTAGTGAGGCACAACTGAAAATGATGAGCGAGCGCGACTTTGCAAAAAACCCGACACAGCACAGGGACGACCAGTGTTGCTGTCAGCCTGTGCTGAGCCGCTGCAGCCGCGGCCCGCAAGAGCCGCAGCATCAGCCACAGCGAACTCCGAGTCCCCAATTGTATTCCCGTCGCCAGTCACTTTTCTCTATCGAAACCGCCGCCGCCCTGGCGGCACGCCGGAGACGGAATCGGGAATCACTCCGCAAAAGGCCGAGTCCCGAGCAGCGAGCGCGAGAGAGTGCAAGAAATACCACCTCGTTCCCCTTCATTGCGAACGTAGGCACGCATTTCTGGCAGCATGTTGTAAGAATGTATAGATGTTTACGGGAAGCGAGCTATGGCCGAGGGAAGTTGAATCATGAATGCTTTTAGAGAAGTATTGCCCGACATTCCCAATTTGCTTTCACAGCTAGTACGGAAGCCCATTCCTCATTTTCCAAAATTTTCGTTTTTTACACATTTCCAAACTTTTGAGACGATAATTTTGATACACCTACCCTAGCGTGCATTTAACACCTATTTATTTTTCATTATCAATAAGCCTTTAATAAAAACGCTTATATAAAGCCTTCCTGCGATCGAATAAAGCTGAATTTAAATTTAAAATAATTGCAATTAAATAATAATAATTATTCACAATTAAATCAATTTAATTTATTGAAGTATTATTAAAAATCGTGATTTAGAAAGTTAAAATATTAATATTAAAATTTTCGTATTTTTATAAATTAAAATTGTAAGTAAAAATAAAGATATCTTTGGATTTTTTATTTTAGCAATTCAAACTTCGGATTATAAAAAATAGAATTAGATTACCGACAGATCTAAATGTAAAATAAATATTATTTTTAAAAACTTTAATATTAATACTTTAAGCTTTTAAATCGCGATTTTTAACAATGTTTTAGAAAATTATTTTAAATTAAATTCGAATAATTATCGTTATTTAATTGTAATTATTTTAAGCTCAGATGCAGCTTTATTCGATCGTAGGAAAGCTTTATATAGGCGTTTTTATAAGAAGGTTTATTGATGATAATTATAAAGATACGCCCCTTACAAGTGGCTCAAAGTCATGGAATTGCCTAAAAAGCGAAATTTTCGGGAAATGAGGAATGGGCTTCAGTAAGCTAGACCAATCCGGAATGCCGCCTAGGCCTTTCAAATCGCTGCTACATTGATGCGGCCCGGGTCCGGGTTGGCTAATCCCCGGAGCCCTCCGTCTTTTGCTAAAGCTACATATGTGCCGTCCAAACTCAATGCAGTCACGAACATCACAAACTATGCAACTCTGCCTCATTCTGTAGCCAGAGTTTCAGTTCCCATGTAGCTTACACGCATACCTAGGTACACTATAAGCGAATGCGATCTTGCCTGCCATTCAATCAGGGCAGGGGGATCCGCCCGCGAAAAGACTGGCTTGGCCAAGTCTTATTGCTCGGCCACATGTAGACAAAACCGTTAACGGATGTCCATCGAACGAGGGCAGGAGTACGAAGTGCGGAGGCATAATTTTTAGCATTGTATGTACGTCGGTAGTTTCACGGTTGCAGAATGATTGAAGCAACTTACCATAGTGAACTCAATCTAGGACCCTTGACGGAAACTCAATTCACAGGTCTCTGCGCCGACCAGTTCCGACGAGGAGTCATCACGGCACCAACTTAAAAAGCATATCAGAAGGACATTCCAGGACCGCTTTCTATCACGACCTAATTCTGCTCGTTTCTTGTGTTTCTTAACAGAAGAAGATAGACATTCAGTCTGCGGTGGAAGGCCTGACAGCCCTGTCCCTGCTCAAATCCGTGTAAGATGGTTGGCTAAAATGAGCAGGGATCTGCTCCTTCCAGCCTAGTCTCAGTGTTCAGGCTCTTCGGTCCACTCAGCCTCCTCAGCTGGAATCATGCAACGCTGTGGTATGAACAGGCCGGTCTGAATCTCGAGATTGCCTAAAAAGGCAATATCGCTTTCAACCACGAGTCCACGATCATGAAGCTTGCAAGAGTACGAAGCGCCCAGATAGTTGACACTCTGATGTGATGGACCATATAATACACAGAAAGTATTGCGGCAGAGCGCTGCTAACGATGAATAGCTTTCAGGCAGGCAAGCAGTGCCAAATGTTAGGGAGGTACCACTAAGGCTCCCACACCGTGGAGTTGACCCATCATGGGAAACAGACCGCTGCTTCGGTTTTGGTGAGAACTTGCGCTCTTCAAATCCTATTTACGACTTAATCCTTTGATAGGACCCGAGCCGGCAGCCCAACTGTGACGTCTGGTATGAATGGCTTCAAAAACAGTGGTTGGTAGTTTTGTTTCATTGTTCGCAGTCTTTCTTCTAGGTTAGATCATTGAAAATAGACTGCGTAGACCTTTGTCCTCAATCTCAAATGGACTGGGTCTTGAAAGCAAGATCATGATTCACAGCACAGTGCATCACCTTGATCCTCGCATATAGCTCATCTTCCAGCTGAAGCACATCGGGTAGATAATGACCCCTTCTGAGGTTATCCATTATTATAGATACAGGCACCAAAGGCTCCCAATTGTTATGAAAAGACGCACTTCCCAACGATCTGGACTCTGGAAACTGTGTGGGAGTGACATATTCGAGAGAGAAGGTTTGCAGCACAGGAATACTCAGCTAACTTAGAAGCATACTATATTATGTCCTCCTTGGTTTCCATGGTAATGAGGCAAAGTGTGCAGCTATTCCGGTCTGATGTATGTAAAGTCCACTTGAGAAGTTGGCAGCAGGGCAATTGAAGGGCTTCTGAAAATTAGTCGAGCATTGATTGATGGGAAAGAGGCTACAGCAGGACCAGACAGCTGCGCTCAAGAAGTCTGTTGCTCTGTCAGTAGACTCCAGGGTAGTTGCCTCTTTGTATGTTCACACCCGATACAATGTTGGGAAGGAGGGCTATATGCCTGCTAGCTAACCACGCACACGCGCTGCTAAGTCTCTGTAGTAGATCATGTGAGCAAAGATGCTGTGACGTGCCTGTGAATCTGCTGGTTGGTTGTCTGGTTGCCCCAGCAGCAGTGTGAATCAGCCATCTGCACGTTATCAGCTGTATTCAAGGGACTCAAGATACTAAGATCAGTGATTCCCTGGCCTTCTGCTCCCTTCCTTCTTCTGCAACCCTTCTTTGCAATCCATCTTCTTCCCTACATCTTGTCCAAACTGCAACTTGGAACTTCAATTCCCAGTCTCCCAACCAACACGTTCATCAAGTCCCAGGCATTCTTGCAACTTCTACCCACTCTCTTCTTACATTCATTCCCAACAATCAATCAAATCCCAGCAACATCAAGATGCCTCCTAAGGCTGCCCCCAACCCGACCCCTTACGGTCTGACTGACACTGAGCTGAGCATTGTCCTCCATGTCGCTAAGGTTGAGGTCATGGCTGGCAACTTGGTATATCACCCTCTCACCTATACCTCTGCATCTCCCACATGCCGTTTTCTGACCCAACGCTCAACCAACAGACCACCATCAACAAGGAGGCTCTGGCTGCTCTGAGCGGCCACGAGAAGCCCAACTCTGCTATGCGCATCTGGTATGTTGCCTCTTCCCCTGTACCTGATACACCCTACCAATACAGTTTCTCTTTCGCACCTTCCTCAGTCCGATATATTACTAAGAAGATCTGGGTTGTGACAGGTCCAATGCCAAGGTCAAGATCCAGGCCAACAAGCTCGACGGCTCCGTTGACGATGCCACCCCCGTTCCCGCTGTCCCCAAGGCTGCAAAGGTTGCCAAAGCCCCCAGGGCTACCAAGGCTACCAATGTCAAGGCTACCAAGGCTACCAATGTCAAGGCTACCAAGGCTGTCAAGGCCAATACCAAGCGTTGTGCCTCACTCGTTGACAATGTGGATGAGGAAGTTGCGAGCCTGAAGGCCCCTGCCCCCAAGCGCGCCCGCACCTCCAAGAAGAAGGCTCCAGTTGTTGAGGAGCAAGAGGAGAGCGTTGAGGAGGAGGGATCCCTCAATGAGGAGCAGGATCTCGAGGAGGATGACTGCAAGGATGGTCTGGAGGACATCAAGGAGGAGGAGGATGAGGAGCACTCTTCAGACATCTGAAGCATCCAGACATGCACGCTTCTATGCTGATGATCGCTGGAAAAGGGGGTATGGGTGCAGAACACTTTGCGCCTGTGCTAAGATCACCATAGGCTTTGTTTGTCATCAGCTTTTCCATCTGTGGAATTGTCATAGTCCACTCCAAAGGCTGGAGACTTTTGCGATGCTCTTCATTGGAACTTGAAAGCTCTAGCTGGTAGTTCACAGCAAGGAACGAAAATGAAGGCAAATTTCACCCAGCAATGCCTAATTCCACATCACATCCCGCCATATCTACTGCCTGTGCTGTTTGCCTGTAGGTGAGAATGGACATGAGTTTGTGAAGGCTACCCTGCATGATCCACTGAAGAGGGCCCAGGACTGTTTCAGTAGCAATTCAGCTGAGCTGTCAATGGTTTTCCGCAAGATGGTGCCAGTAATCAGCAAACTCCCTTCAGATGTGGGCGCACACTTCCTTACTGCACTGCACATACAAGTTTCTCGGATGCTTTGAACTGGGCTGGAATGACATGGAAGCACGACTCGGAAAGATACCGAAAGAAGTCCGAAGGCACAGAACAAAAAAAAAAAAAAAAATCGTTGACAGTGGGTCAACGGCCTGCGCAGCACGGACGGCAGTCGGGCTTCAGGCCAGGGTGCTCTCGTCGCCGTCGCTCGGGCTTCGACAGCAACAAACCACTCAGAACCTGGAACCACTTCCAGTAACCCGAGAGATACCAAGACTGTTCCCCGTTCGACTCGCAGTGCAGTTGATTTCCAACAAGGAATTCTATCACTTTCTGACGCGCTCCGCGGTGTGGAGGTCTTTGTATGGGCAGAAGAGTCTTGCTATCGCAGGCAGAACCGCCAAGACAATCGATGGATACGACGGCGGTCGCTAAAGCAGAAGATGGATCCCACCGACAAACAGCCGACTTCCGCGTGTGGAGCCTCTTACATAGTGATTGATGATGGCATGGTCTGCAGCAGGACATCTTGGACTCGGTGTGTGGCTTGTTGGTTTTGACGCCCTTGGGGCCACACACTATCTCGCCGTGCTACCTTGTTGTATCACTACTCCATTTCCGCCTTTCCCTGGCTCCGCTTCGTTGGGCTAGTCTAGAATGGCCGGTGGGCGGGGACCTTGACTTTGCTCCTTCTTCAAATGGCCTATATAAAGCATAGTTTGGGACGCCACCCAGCCCGTAGGCGGCGCAGGGGCCGAGGATGAGATGGCCAAGTTTTTTTGAAGGCTATAAGACCATAAGGGAAATCAGATCACCTCCAAGCATGGAAGGGCAAGATATCAACAGCGGCGGACAGACCGAAAAAATGGTGCAGTCTTCAAGTTCTTCCGTGGTGCTTCCTCTAAAGCACGAGCCGCCGAACGGCGGAGTGCAGGCGTGGCTTCAGGTCCTCGCTGCTTTCTTCATGTACTTTAACACTTGGGGTATATTGCCATCCGCTTCGATATTCTGCGTCGAGGAACATGGACTAACCTCAACTGTCTTGAAGGAATCGTGTCTAGCTACGGCAGCTACCAGACATACTACGAGGAATCCATCCTCAGCACAAGCAGCTCGTTCCAGGTGTCTTCGATCGGCGCGGTCCAAAGCTTCTTCATGGTCTTTCTTGGATTTCTAGCAGGGCCTCTCTTTGACCGGGGCTTTTTCAAGCTGCTCGTCAGAGGAGGGTCATTTCTCACACTGCTGGGAACGATCACACAGGCGTTGTCTTCTCAGTACTGGCAGTTGATGCTGTCCCAGGGCATCTGCGTGGGCGTGGGCATGGGATGCTTGGCTGTGCCCAGTGTAGCCGTTGCTTCTGCGTGGTTCACGACAAGGCTGTCGTTGGCAAATGGAATCATCGTGTCCGCGGCTGGTTTCGGCGGGTATGTATTCGTTGCCATCTTTTTTATCAGCACCTGACTGACAACCGTGTCCGGTCCAGGGTGGTGTATCCAATCATGATCAGGTCCTTGATTCCTCTAGTCGGCTTCGAGTACACCTCTCTCAGCGTCGCCCTGGTCATCCTGATCACGCTCGGCGTCTCCAACACCATCATCCGCCCACCGCCCGGTGGTCCTCGAGCAAAGCGCGCCTTCTTGGACCGCTCCGCCCTGACTGACACACCATACGTCCTCTTCGTCGCAGGCTGTGTGCTCACCTTTCTGGGACTGTACACCCCATTCTTCTACGCGGCAACGTACGCCACCGAGACCAAAGTCCTGGTCAACGACAGCACCGCAGCTTCGTACATGGTTACGGCTCTCAATGCCGCATCCATACCAGGGCGGATCATCCCCAACATTCCGGCAGTCACTGCGCGGCTGGGCCCGCTGAACATGATGGCCACGGCGGTGCTATCCCTCTCCATCCTCGTCCTATGCCTGAATGCGGCACCAGGTGAGGCGGGCCTATTTGCAGAGCTTGTGCTCTACGGGTTCTTTACAGGGGCATTCTTCTCGCTGCAGCCGACTGTGTTCGCGCGGCTGACGGCGGATACGGAGCGCATAGGTACGCGAATGGGCATGGCGGCGACGTGTATGAGCTTCGGCTTGCTGATCGGGGCGCCGGCTTCAGGGGCGTTGATGAGGAATTTCGGGTTCTATGCTAGTTGGGTGTGGAGTGGGCTGGCGCTGGCAATAGCGGCTTTGGCTATGATGGGCAGCAGGGCGTTAGCTGGCGGCTGGCGGCTGTCATCTGCTGTGTGAGGGTGATTCATGGACCACGCACTGACTGCAACTAGACATAAGATTCAATCAAAGTGCCTATTCCCTACAATGGTATTTTCAGTCTGGAGAAGCTCCTTTGGGATTCCTCTTGCGGATTTCCTCCAGCGGGCTTTTCCTTCCTCCTGCCTTCGTCAACATCGAACTACCTAACCTACCTAAGTACTTAGTAGGTACCATGTACCATGCCTCGGAACCTTCTCCAGGGATGGGCCGCACAAGGCCTCAGATGTTGGGAAGGAGGGACGGGGGCTTTCCCCCTTCGCCTTCCCGCTTATGTCAGACTTCTCAACCTCTCTCTCCTCTCAGCCACCGCGACGTCTGTTCTGCGATGGCTATCTAGGTACAATCGATTCACCACTGCGTTATGTCCTGCGAAAACTTCAGCCATGATACTGTACTGAACATGGGGCCAGCCACTGTCATATCTGGTAGGAATACCCCGGCTTGTCTATTTGACTGACTGACTGACTGACTGACTCACTGACTGACTGACTGACAATCGATCTGTCCAGACACTGCGTTTGACATCAACGCCTTTGACCTTAACGCCACCAGACGCTCCCTTCATCTTCATAGAATCGATCCGTGCAAGACGCGCAGAGCTGTGCAGGTAATGGTGCGCGATCGCGGCTTTTCTCGATGCACCTTTTTCTGGGACATTCACGCCCGCCTTACAAGTAGTGCATACCATCCAGGCTGGTGTTTCATCGAGTTCTCCGATGTCTCAACTCGGAATCGAGCGCGCGATTCTTTGAGGGGGCTTTGCTGGGGTGGCTGCGGCCGTAAACTCCGTGTCGGTGACGTCGGGCTCAATGACCACCGATGGCTCACACACTGGGTAAGTATTGGATGTCAGTGATGGAGAAGACAGAAGAAGGACGCTGACCAATTCCTTTCAGACCTCAGATGGATATAAGCCTTGGAAGCTCCATCGAGAGGATTTCGTCGCCTTTCAGTCTATTTCTCCGTGTCAAATATGCGTCTCGAGGCGTCCAAACCGACGAGATGACCCAGATGACACCATACTCCCACACGCAGCAGACCAGTGAAGAGGAGCAGATGATAGCAGAAATCTGTAGCACCGAAAGCAACCGAGACAGTGGCATCGACGTTGGAGAGCCGAGCCGCAATGTCAGCACTCATGGTGAAGCGGGTGATCTGGACGAGCCAACTCGCGAGGACAACGACAGTGGCAGTGACCTCTTGTCGTTCGAGGAGCTCCCACCGCCACAGTTCTGCAAGGTCAGCCACGACTGGTGGTAGTCCTGGACATAGACGAAGGGGAGACATGTCCGAACCTTTGGGCGAATCTGGCCAAGTCGAGGCGGTCGACGAACCTTGTACGATTTGGAATGGCAGCACTTCAGTACGGATGCTTTGAGCCGGTGATCTGGGGCGATGGGTGTCTGAGACAATATGCAATGAACAATAGGAGTTACTCAACTGTGGCCTTATTCCATGGTTTGTACGATCGCACTCCTTCAGAACGTGAGCTTGTGCTGTCTGCCGTTCTGACCCTTTCTTTTCCTTGGACACGATGTCCGGCGGGGTCGGCTCGTCCATTTACGGGCCGTGTCTCTCCCGTATGCCATGCTCCCGTCCCCAACAAGATTCTGGACGTCACTACAGTATGACTAGTTGCTAGCTTGACTCAAGAGAGGTCTCGACTTGAGACCCTTTTTACACAATCTTCCGCTACGACTTCCCGCTCGTCGAACTCTCAGTCGTTCAACCGACGTCAATCCGACGAAACCTTATTCTAGAGACTAAACTAGGTATCACGCAAGATAAGACAAGTCATTGCTATGCGTTGAAGTGATATGCTATAATGAAGTTGATCAAGCTACACATTTCAGATCGAACTAATTGTTTAATTCGTGGTACAGTGCAACTTTGCCCAAGTGTACCGTCCATCTACGCAGACCAAGAGAAAGTTGAGTTTTCGATAAGCATATCTAATGGCTATATGCGTGGCCGCATAGACGCGACCTAGCTTGGCTTTAAACTTTCAAGAGCATCTTGTAGCTAGGGAGCTCTGGAGATCTCAGATATTGGGCCAATGGTGTGACCCTCCGCTCATCTACGCTTGGGCTGTGTGTATGCTATGATGAGTAGCTTCAATTGTGTCATCGTTCGTTCACCACATCCCCTCGCACGCAGTGCGCGCGCCTCGCGTTCGTGCACAGTCGGAAATGCCATCTGATGTTCCACCAGACTAGCGCGGGTGATTAGTGAGGCCCAACAATGGTATGTTTGGAGATCATTTCATGGCAGCGGCGGTTTTACTTCGGTTAAAAAAAGACTGGACAGGCACGCTAATGAAACATTCACTCAACCGAACGAACATGGCGTGGGAGGATGGAAAATATTGAGTTTAGATTTTTCTCGGTTTCTTGTGAAATGCGCTGTGCTGTCCACACTTCAAGATATTCACAGTCACTAGCATCAAGCAAAGTGATGTGAATTCCACGCGCAATCGAGATTCCAAATTCAAAGAAGAGAAACCCCAGTTTCAAGCGGTTCCTTCACAAAATGCTAACTGTACATGATAGACTCAGAGACATCAGCATACTTATTCGATGCGAGAGTCGTGGTAAAGGAGGAATTGTGTGGCATTGTGCACATCGCACAGGCACTGACAAAATATCGCGAGGCTGTCACACAAAGATAGGGCTGACAAGAACAGTCTCGACTCTCTCGCCGTCCGCGTTCACTGCCGAGTTACCGGTTGCGTTTGCTGCGTTGTACAAGTTGCACAACATCTAATTGAAGCTTCAAACAGTTCCAAGCGCGCGCTTGCCCGTCATGACCCTCGTTTCTTCGAGTCCGGAACGCTAGCAAAGCCAAGTACGGCGCTTGATGTACGCCTAGGTAATTGTTGATATCGCTGTGCACTGAACCTCAACCAACATCAATATGCCGGAGCTTTGGCCCTCATGCCAGGACCTCTCTAGTGTGGGGGATTCATCCTGCAAGTGAGGTCAGAGTGGCAAGTCGTCTTGATGATCGTGGACCTGGAAGTAGGTCGTTTTCTAAGAAGGTCGTCATCAGACGTAAATCCTTCCATCGACAGCAATCGACAGCAATCGACAGCAATCGACAGCAATCAGCAGCATCGTCCCCAGGTATAAGTACGCGAAGCAGCCCTTCACGTCAAGCTCAAGTGCACGAAGTCATCACGCCTGCACCAATCTGATCAACAATTCAAAAAGACATACATTGAAGAAGTTCCTGATTCCCTCACCAAGCAATCATGCCTAACCTGCGTCGAATGCCTCACTTGCCTCGAGCTCATCTTCCCAAACTGCCTGAAATGCCATCGTGTATCCCCACTGTTCACCTGCACGGTAAACACGACGGAAACACCGACCACGACCCTCTGAGCTTGCAGGAGACTCGTGAAGATGTGCCACCTGGCCACACAACTCTTGGTGTCCAGAGGACCTTCTCCTCGGGCCCCAACAACAACTTTTTCGGCCGATGGCCAGACGGAATCCGCGGCCACACCATCGCCATGCTCGCCGAGTTCACCGGCACTATTGCCTTCCTCTTCTTCGGCTTCGCCGCAGCGCAGGTTGCCAATGAGAAAGACGACACCTTGAGCCCTGATAACGATCCCAGCCTGCTCCAAATCGCCTACATCGCCACCGCATTCGGTATGAGCCTCGCCGTCAACGTGTGGGTCTTCTATCGAGTCAGCGGAGGCATGTTCAATCCTGCCGTGAGTCTCCCTTGCTCTCTTAGTTCCTATTTCGTTCAAGGCTGCCAACTGACAGGCTTTGGCCACCACTAAACAGGTTGCTTTTGGGCTGTGGCTAGCCGGCGCTTTCAGCTGGATTCGACTAGTCTGTGTCATTCCAATGCACTTCCTGGGGGGAATCGTGGCAGCCTGGCTTGTGTCTGCTATGTTTCCCGGAGAGCTACAGGCCGGAAGTTCCCTTTCGACACCCACAACTCCTGCTCAAGGATTCTTCATTGAGATGGTGATTACTTCCGAGCTCGTCATGACCATCATCATGCTTGCGGTCGTCAAGAGTCGTGCGTCGTTCATGGCACCTCTTTCCATTGGACTGGCCCTCTTCATTGGGCATTTGATTGGTATGTAGGCGGCGTGAATGCTGTTCGTTTTTGGCCTTGCACATGCAAAGGTGGCTGACGCTAATTTGTAGGTATCAACTACACTGGAGCTTCGATGAATCCAGCTCGTACACTTGGTCCTGCGGTCGTTGGTAGGACATTTGAGTCGTATTTTTGGATCTACTTTGCAGGCCCGTTCGCCGGCGCTGTCATTGCGGCAGGCTTGTATCGCTTGCTGAAGGCCATGTGCGTGCAATTCCCCAGCTCAATTCCCTTTTACGGAAGTGCTCAAATTCTTATTTTCTGGGCGATATGTTCTATGCACGAACTCCAGCTGACAATGCATACCCAGGGCTTTTTGGACAGCCAATCCGGACCAAGATTCCGACGGCGTACGATACCTCGTCCAAATCGCTAGCCCCCAAAAAGAGGAGTTTCAACGTCAAAGCACCTCAGAAATGCGAGGTGGGCTTAGCGAAGACGGAGGCAATCGTGTTACTTTCGAAAATGCCCGCTCTGCATCGTCGATGTACAACCAGGTGTGACCTAGGTTTTGCACGGACATGATGGCAAGCTTGAGAGCCTTCTTTAATTTTGAGTCAAGAGAGCGAGAGTCTAGGACCCCCCAAAGCACGAATGTACGGTCTTTTGTTGTGCCAGAGTATCTGCGTGGGTGGGAAATGTTTCGACCACAAGGCTGAGAGTTGTGAACAGCGCTCGTTACGTACTCAGTGTGTTGCTTTCCCTCCATCTTGGTTGCTTGTTATCTTCCGCGTTTTGGACTGTCTTTGGGTCGAAGTTTGGAGTGTGAAAACGGTGGAGTGGATTCTTGCTATTGACGTCTTATCGTTACTGTGGTTCGGAGGATACATACTGGTAGGTATCTCACAGCGACGAGTTGATATTTGAGCGTTTTGCAGGCGGTTATTCATCTGGCGATTGCCTCTGAAATGAGAAATGAGAAATATGAATCTAACTGAGTCTCTTGCAAATTACCTCTTTGTACCTACTAGTGTAGTTGTTCAAGACGGCGAAGATTTTTTGCTGCATCGACTCATATTCGACTTGAAGATGCTGACCAGCACAACAACTGGAAAGCACTGCACCGGATCTAGATTAAAGATCCGATACAGGAATCATATACAGAACTTGTGAATCAGCTGATTTTCACTGGCAATGGTCCGCCAGAGGCCGCAGTAATGGCCACCAATCACCAATGCCCATCGTCACTGTCCTCAAGCAATCCAAATGACAGGTCGAGCCCGGCAGTGATGACAGACAGCAACCAGGCAGTTAGTCTGGATCCGGATCACACACCCTTACGGCCTTACAGTTGTTCCCAAAGAGGGTCGTTGTTCTCGAGAGCTGCCGGGTGTGCTGTGTGGTGGTACGGATCCTTAGTAGCTGGCTGATGGAATTCCCTACGAGTATGGAATATCAATAGACCGTAGCGGTCCCGTGCATTGATGCCACGCTTGACAGCTGTCTCGTACTGGGCAGCGCGACGGACAATGTCGTCGTGGACTACTGTGTAAAGCCAGTGCTGCATGGCTGTCTATTCTTCCGACGTCATCCTCGAGGGTGTAGGCATGGGCTACAGCCGTTGAAACACCCTCACTGCCCTCGGCCTTGTTACCCTCATCTTCCTCTCTAAATTTGGTATTGAGCATTGGCGTACCTACCATGGTAGCCCGGAGCGGGGTGAATATTCCAAGGTTCCCTATCTCGCAAAGGTTGTGATAACATGGCGAGTACGCTGTACCTAGGTACATAGTAGCTCTGGTGCCACGCGGGTCGTGGCCTATAATCAAGGCGGTGATTGCTTTTGCCATTTTACTGCGAAAAAAAGACTTATTATCGTAAGGCCGGTATCAAGGTGATAGCCGATGTGGATTGTCTGGCGGAGTAGCGGTGATCATGATGCTGGGCGAAGACAGCTGAGTGATAGCCTGAACGCTGGGACATGGCGGGCGAAGTCGGGGACGTGACTGGTGCAATGAGGCCTATTTTTCCATAAAAAGACAACGAGAGTCCAGGTCTTAAGAGACTGTCTAGAGCGTCAACTTGTCTGACTTTTGGCGTGACCTTGCAGATGATACGGAGAAGACGCGTACAGAGAAGGGTTTGCGGTTCGGAAAAATAGTATCGCGGTATGCCGACCACGCTGAGTAAAGTCGACTTCGGTCATAATCAGGCTATCGTGGCTGATTCTATAATGTATGTCCTGTTGTTGTCTTCTCCTTTGACACAATGTTCGGCGAGGTTGGCTGTTCTATCTGCGGGTTTTCCTTTTCTAGCATGCTATGCTTCTCAATAAGGTTCTGGGTGTCACTGCAGTATTGCCAGCTCGCTTTTCCATACATACTTAGTAGTTTACACCTGACCAGACTGGGAAGACCTAATCGAGCTTCTGGTCCGGGAGGAACCGCACGAGAAGGAATTCTGGAGCGATGATGACCATAGCGGCTACGAAGAAATAGGCTGTCACCGAGTTGTACTGTATGTAGCCTCACAGGTCAGTCACCACCAATAAATCACTACCCCTAGGATTCTCGGGAAAGAAGCCGCATATCGCTCTATCAATCGCCGTCCTCTCCACGGTTCCCCACGGCGGAATCATCCCCATGATCGAGTTGAACACTGTCTCGACCAAATCAGGCGTCGCCGCACCCCCCAACTCCTTCCTCAACTCCCTCCGTAACGTATTCGTATAAACCGCAGCACTGATCACATCCCCCACGCTCCGCCCCAGATTGCACACCAGAACCATCAGCGCCGTCGTCTGCGCCGTCTCGACATGCGGCACAATCGATGTCGTGACCACAAACGCCGCCGTCTGCACCAGCCCATCCCCCAGCCCCTGCACAAACTGCACCACGAACAGCTCGGCATACGCCGGGGGACTTGTCTCCGAACACAACACACCCGGAACATCAGCCCGAACCCCAGCAGGCGCACCGCATAGTCGCCCATGAGCGCCCACTTGAAGCGGCGCGTGCGCCGCAGCAACCACCCAAACACAAGCCCGACGACGACGGCCATAAAGTCGAGGAAGTAGAGCGCGAAGGCGAGCGCGAAGGGTCGATTGCGCAGGCAGCGGGTGGGGAAGAAGGACGTGGCGGCGATGCGGCATTCGTAGAGCTGGAGGACGACGAGGGGGCCGAGGGGGCCGAGGATGAAGAGTGCGATGATACAGGGGGCGCAGGAGCCTTGGGGCTGTAGGGCGGCGAGGGAGAGCGGCATGAGGATGAAACCGAGGGAGATGATGGTGATGATGAAACCGCCGAGGTCGAGGGCGGAGCAGACTGCGCGCAACGTTGGTCTGACTGTGCTGGGGGAGGCGCGGTTGGGCGCCGAGTTTCTAAGCACGTCGCTGCAGGACGAGCATCACGGTGGTGATGGAGGCTATACCAATGGGATAGATGATGGCGTCGATGCCTATTCCCCATTTCCAGCCTATGCCGCCGGGGACTACAACTGAGTCGATACTGGGAAAACCTCCAGTATGTTCATGTATTTTCGACGTATAGAACCAAGAAGACCTACATGTAGCCAGACACCCAGGGCAGAATGATGTAAGGCCAGAACTGGAAAGATATACCAAAGCCTCTCTGCCGTGTCGTCGTGAAACCCGTGATGATAACATCGTTGACCCAGAGGGCTGCTAGCTGCGTGAGGTGACCGGAGAAACAGGCACAAGTGCTCGACATAATGAGTTGGTGGTTGTCATGCCCAACACTCGAGTGAAGATACCAGCAGCAATGGTGGCAAAGTTCTTCGCGCTTGCAGACACCACGAGACCGGTAGTAATAAGAGCCAACGCAACTGGATATATCTCGCCACGCCCATATATGTCGGATGTCTTGGCCCAGAAAGGCTTCAACAAGGCAAACACAAGATCGCAGAGCACTGAGAAAGCTGAGGAGCAGGAGATATTCTTGAAGTCCGAGAGGGCGTAAGTCTTTGCATCGAAGTCAGTAAATGCCACAGCATCTAGAGAGAGAGTAGGTGACTGGGCCTCCAGGAGTCTTCCAAACCCTATCCACCCGTGTTGAGTGCTTGCTCAAGCTCTGGCTAGCATAAGCAAAAGAAAGACTTCCGTTGTGCAGTGATCTGATGGACGAAGTTTGTTTATATTGGATGATGAGTTCAAAGACAAGTTTATGAGGGAGCCACGGCACGATTAGAAACTTCATCTTGACAGAAGCTTTGAGACAAAGCTTGGGACGACCGATCCTATCTTTTCCAGTGACCGCCACTAGCTCGCAGTAGCATCGCAGCAGCATCGCAGCTGATAGCTATAAGGAATGGTCCTGGGGACTATCTTGTTCTAGCCGCGGACCCTATCGACAACATGGCAGGAGGTTTGTAAGAACGACAGCCGGGGTTGCGTAGAAAGGATATCTGACATACATCCCTTTGAGCACAGAGAGATATTGCCCTTGCTCAGCCTATCCTGTCTGCCTGCCCTTCTCCTTCGTATAGTGCACGATAACAATCGAGCAGAGAGCCTTTGGACCCCGTTCTGCCTGGGAGTCTCCGAGGCCAGGTCAACAGCCAATAGATAGCAAGGTATTTGATAGTCTGGCTGACTGCATGTGAGGGAAGCAGAGTAACCGGTTGTTTGAGCGTAAGCAGAATGCTTCTAGTGCAACTCGCAGCTGATAAGCAGTGCTCGGTAATAAGACCCCCGAGGGCGAAGTTGGAGGTGATCTCAAGAAGGGGAACGGCGACAACGCGCATGATCATGATAGCTTGATAGCGTGCCAACTGCACAAATGGGGGGAGTCGGCAGCATGTGAAAGACATTCAAACCTCAGACCTTGTGCCCGTCCAGCTTGAGGGGCAACCTCAAATGCGATAAGCAGTCGACTGATGTTGACTGCCGCAATCATGACAGGATCGGGATGAAAACCTTGGCTTGAATTCGACGGCCAGCTTCGTCCGGCCGATGGAGGCGTTCTGCGACTGCTCCGCGAGAGTGCCTTCTCGAGCTGGGTACGGAGCAGCGTAGGAAGTACTTTGCAAGACGGCCGGTACCAGATCGGTACCAAACGAGCATCCTGCAGAGGATAGACATGTGACGACGGTGCCCTGACTGGCGTATTCCAGTTGTCTTGCATTAGCCAGCTCGGCTAGGCTCTCGAATCGGCTGTCGCGTTTTGTCTTATCTGCTTGCGTGGGATAGATAGATGTTGCAGAGGACTAAGAGTATCTTGTCTCAAAGCGTTGAGGGGAGAGCGCCTTACCGGCTTGACTGGACCGCTGTTATCGAGCCGAACGCTCAGCTTCGGCTTCCCAAGCCAAAAAGGTCCATTCGTAGTCCAGAGGCGCGTTTGAAGGGCTTTGGGTATTGGAGCCTCTTGATGCTTTAGTGGTTTGAAGACGCGCAGCTTATGTTCTGGCTTGGTGTAGAGGGCGATAACGTGGCGCATTGGGGATTTGGCAGAGAAGTGTTTGAGCATTTTGATGGCCGGGACGAGCTTCTGGAGGCTCTCTTGATGCTTGTTCTCGAAGTACTGGAATTGCCGGCCGCAGTAGTCTGCTTGTACGCGCGTAAATTTGTTGTCGACATAGGTGCTCTTGATGAGGTACTACAAGTCGTTCAGGTAGAAGTGAGCTGGCAATGACCCATCGGTGTGTATGTGAGAGCGACATGTGTAGCTTACCATTGTTCGGCCGAGCCACATCTGATCAATTTTGTCGCTCAATTCGGGCTCGACATTCACCCTCGTCACCAGTTCTGCCGTATCCGCACTGAGCGTACCCTCACCCGCACGCACAAGAGGGGTCTCCACATACGCAAAAAGCCTCTTGTCACTGACGAAGTCCTCCTCGTTGATAGCTGCGAAGAGCTCCCCTTCCGATCGTATCTGTTCTCGACTCTGTGCCCTGAACGCCTCCACCTGCTTCAGGAAATTTGGCGTCGCAGGTGACTGCCAGTTCCGGCGCATAACTTCGAGCTCAGATGCGGTAAACGAGGCATCGACCTCACAGAGGACTGCGACCTTGAGGGGCCCGAGCGAGTAGAGAATGGCGCGGTGATGGGACTGGGACGCGCGCATCTCATTCGTGTACTGAGTGAAAGCCTGCTCGTAGACATTGCCTTGGTTTCCCTGGTGCGAAAGACGTTCCCACATAGGCGTGACGATCAGAGTATTTTTGACCGTAGCAAGGTCCAGGCGTATATCCTCTTTGACGCCTCGGCCGCCAACTTTCCACACCCAAATGTCAGCCAGGGAGCGAAGCAAATGAGAATGTTACAGCAGAGACGGCACACACCGAAACGTAGCAGATGGCGAAGACTGTTTCTATTGATGATTATATCGACCTCATCAAACCGAAAATCGGGCTTCATGACTGCAACTGCCCTCAGCATAGGCTCAAACGGCCACATGGGCAGGTTCGCCGCATTGACATCGCGAAAGTTCGAGTGACGCGGCTGCCGTCCCGCCTCATGAGGCAGCGCATGTGGCACCAGACGAGGCGCATCACCGGGTACAAGAATCGCCGCAGTAGACAAGGAGTCCTTGCCTTTCCTTGGCCGACGCCAGTTGTAGCTGCACAGGAGCTCAAAGCCGCCGGCACTGGTCACGGGCTGGCCACATGGCTCGAGGATCTCGGGGGTGATGTAGCCGAGCTCGCGGCCCAAATTGGAGGTCATCCACTCGTGCTTCTTATGAAAGCCGAGGGAACGTAGTCGGCTTCGAACGAGCTTTGATGGGTGAGATGTGCGCGTGCGTCTGGGTAGGAGGCGCTGGGACATGGCGGCGAGATTGGGGACGTAAAAGGATGTCTATATATCCATTGCAAAGATAATGGGAGTCCGGGTCTGAAGGGCGTGTCTGGAGCGTCAACTTATGCCATTTTTGGTTTATGCTTGCAGATAATCCGGAGAAAACGCAAAGAGACCAGGGGTTGCGGTTCGGAAACTTGATGTCGCCACAAGAATGCATAGGGGATCTGTGAGGTTTGCACAAGGATTCTGAGGGATGGTGAGGGTTAGGGTTTGTGCAAGCCTTGTCCACAAACTGTGCAGTGGTGACTCGAAATCTGAATTCCAGAAAATAGAAGGGTACATATGAGACTATCCTGAAGAGAAACACGCTTTGGGTATATATTCAAGTAAATATGTGTAAGAGATGTGCACGTTATGGCGATGTGAGCACCTGTGGCCGTGTAGAAACATACGGGGAGAAAATCCGATCCAAGGAAAGAGCAGATCTTGACGCCTCCTACTCCTCCGTGGCTCATAACCCCTCACATCTCCTCGCCAAATTCCTAGGTTTTCCAAAATTCTTCCAATGGACTAGTAATCGAAGTCAGGCCCCTGTAGACGCTCCAGGGCTCACCGAAAGTATCCCTGCTGCTGCTGACCGCCATACTGCGACCCATTGCTGAAACTCCTGTCAGGAACACCAGGCAGCGGGCCGGACGGTGGTGGGTGCATGCTGTTGTAGTGCTGAGCGTTGTGGTCCACAGGCGAGAAACCATCGGTGTACGGGTTCGCATACGCATCCTGATGAGCAGTCGGTGTTCCGGGTGGTGAGTAGCCACTGTCGTCCCTCAACAGTGGCTGCGCCCCAAACTTCTCATTCTGGTCGTCCGCCACCATCACTTCCCGAGTCGCCATTCCCGTCTTCGGATCGTATGTGGGTGTTGCCTCCGAGAATCCATCTGGGTTTATTCCTGCAGCCTTGTAGCCCTCGAGCTCCATGCGTTCATCCTCCATGCGCTTGGCGGCGAGGGCCGCTTCCTCCGCACCTCTCTTGCGCTGGCGGAAGCAGTAGAAAATGGCGTACGCGACCACACCCAAGACAGCGGCAGCAGAGCAGGCTCCGATGGCTGCCTTGGAGCCAGTGGAGAGCTTGTCGAACTTCTCGCTCACACTCTCTGAGTTGAGGTCGTCCAAGTCGTCCTGGTCCGTGGCTCCTGTGATGACGCTTGTTGCGTAGGTCGAGTTTGCGGTGGTGCTACATTGGTGTGTTAGCCATATTACGTGGAAAGGAGTCGTTTTCGCCTCCCAATTCCCCACCAAGACTTACTTGAGTGCTTCAATGCTAGTCCACTCGCCGGTCATGTCGGTGTAGTTGTAAGCAGTGCCTTTGCTGTAATCGGTCACAACGACGTTCTTGACAGACATGGTGAAAGGACCGTCATCGTAATTGGTCTCGCCACCAGCCCATTCAATGGTGCCATTTGCGTTGTTTGGGTCACCACCAGCCCACGGACCGATGTAGATACGGCAAGGTGTCTGGGGGTAACTGTAAGTGTTGTTGGCCTCAGCAGGTGTCAGGGTTCGTTTGTGCTCCCCATCAATGTACCAGTCAAGGGTGTCCTGCTTCCAGTCGATGGTATAGTTATGGTAATCGTTGATAGTGCCGCCAGAGATAACAAAGTCACTTTGCCAGGTGTAGTTGTTGACGCCCTTGCCAAAGTAATTGGTCTGAACAGCGGTGCCGTTTCCACCGAGGAACTCGAGGTCAATCTCGTCCAGGTCGTCCGACAGCAGCATGACCGACGAAACAATACCCTGACCCGGGGCAGTCTTGAGGTGGAATTCGACTCGGCCGCCGAAGATATAAAAGTTGGAGCGGATAGTCGGGGAGTCACCTTGCTCATTAATGGTGAATTCGGCGCCATCGGCGGTCCAGTCAATGGTGCCGGCGGTGACGGTCCATAACGCGTCGTATTTGGCCTCGGTCGTGTTGAAGACGAAGTCATAAGGCCCGGTGCCGAATGCCTCGTTGACAGGACAGACATTTGTCCCATTGATGATAGGGTTGCAATCTGATTTTGTTTGGGCTGAGACGTGCTGCAGTGCGCCGAGCAAAAGAGCTGCCTGCAGCAATAAGGAGCGTGAGGGCGCCATGGTGATGGAGACAGCCAGTAAAGTGAAGTGATAGAGGTAGTGGACGATGGCTCAAAGAAGCATCCAATGCAAAGAAGCAAGAGTGATCCGGGGAAAGCAAGAGACAGCGTCTGAATGACGGTCCAAGGTTGAAGAACGACAAGCGAGAAGTGGTACGGTCAAGCAAGACCAATGAATATCTCTCCACTTCGAGTCAAGTCGATCACAGTTCAGAGGACATAAGCGATGGCGACGCCGAAGGCAAGGAGGTGAGTGACAACCTGGAACACGACTGACACAACAGCACGACTGTAGAGAAACGCCTTGGAGGGAGTGTGGGCACCAACGAGGGTGGAGGGTGAAGGTAGGGAACGAGGCTGCGCTGCAGATGGTGAGTGAGGCTGAGGGAGTCGACTTGGAGGAGAGGGAAGATCAAGGTCGCTGGCGGGGATCATTTGACAGACCAAAAAAAAAAGAGGACGGAGGAGCCAAGGTCTCTCATTTGAACTCGGCCAATGGCTGCTGCAGCGTAGTCTTGGAATGCGACCGTATGAAGCTCTACTGGAGCATCGGCACGTTCCTAATGAAGGAGGAGACTGGAAAAAGGGGGTTCACGGAATATTCCCGGCAAATCAAGAGCAAGATTGACCACGCATTGCCTCTGATTGCCACCCACTGCGTGTTACCCGTTCTGCTGTGGACACTGGTCATGCCCCCCCCGAAAACGAGTTGATTGCCCTGTCACGAGGCAGCAAACTTTCATGCTCGAGATTGGGATCGGTGGGCGTATCAGCGTCTGGTGTCTTTTCTCGAAATTTGATAGAGGAAGCGATGCCCCCCACACCAGCCCGATTAGGCTTAGTCAAGGGGCAGCACCTGCAGGAACAGTTTAAGTGATGCTGGCCTAATCCCTGTCTTCGTGTGGATGCTTCGGCGGGATGGACGCCAAGCTTTTTCAATCGGGTTTAGCCCGTTTTCTAAGGTCTTGGTGCCCGTCTTTCTTCCGGGGAGAATTGATCCAGTCATGCGGTACATCAATACTTACTTGGAGGAGTATGTATAAAATCCTCACCAAGTGATTTCTTCTGCTTCAACAGAGACCACATTCCACACACAATCCATCACACCTTGCTTGCTTGCCCACGAGACCTATTGTCCATCAAGTATGAGGGAACGATGAGTAACTGCATTTCACATGACCGAGATAATGCACTCTGCTCCGCCCGTATCATCTGCCCGTACGGTGTGATTTTGGGCAGCCCGGAATTGCACAAAACGGGACCCTGCTCTACCACTCCAATAAATCTGTAGAGAGAGCCCTTCTGCTCAGTTCTTTATCCGTACGGCGACCGCTTATGACCATACTCGCATTCAGACCTATGTCGTATTTGATGAATTGCACAATCGGGCATGCAACTATTCGGGACTATCTGCTGAAAAGACCTGACTTCTCGGAGATGTTGTCACACAGGGCGAACTGCCTTCCAAGGTTGGACGCAAAGACCAACCGAGATATCGCTGGATATACCCAGGTAACTGGGCACGCAATGTCTGATGTATAGACTTCAGGATATATCATCTGGAAGTAACTCGATGGGATTGATTGCCTTTGCTTATTCCAGTTTGGGTATACGACTTCGAGTATTCGGATCTGGGTGTTCGACCATGTGTCGTCGACCTGGTTCGGATTAAGATGGAGAGGCCTGCTTCATAATATGGGCCAATGCGGCTGCTCGGACACTCTCGGCGACATCCTCATCAGAAGCACCTCTTCAGCACGCACCGTCGATCGATACTGCCGTCCCGAGACATCTCCTTGTCCGACCTCTTGCTTTTGATCCGCCTTGATGACCGCCCCTGTGATACCTGGCTACTTGCCCATTCACCGGCTCCGTGCATCTGTGAGGGAACTCCACCAGCTCCCGGTGTGCTCCGACACCATTCAACCCGTCAGCCCGTCTTCCTTCGTGCAAGGAGCTCACAGGTCGAATAGGAGCATCCTGCCCGACCATCCTCTTTGAAGGTAAGTCCGGTGCTAGTCCCGGGCTGGCAGATGCTCGTGATGGTATGGCACGGTATGGCCATGGCTGGCCATGGTCTCGGAATGGCGCAGAGGGGCTACAACAGCTCCGGCGGTCCATGGTTCCACCGCTGTCTTGCTTGTCTACCAGGCGATTATCATCTCCGCTCTTTGTTGGAAAGAACAACTTACATATTTCAGGCCCGCTACGGCAGCATCCCGATATCTCGGAAGACAGCAATGCCACCTCTGCTTCGGCGATAAATGTGCGAAGAGAATGATGGAGCGGCTGCAAGCATATCCATACCCCTACTCCGTACATATGCCCATCTATATAAACACAATTGCTGACATCGAGCTCCCTGTGCCACCGAGCTACTGCGTTGCAGACAGCTGTTGACGCCACAACGCCACGCCTAACTTTTTTTATATCGGTTGATGCCGCGCATTTATGGCATTGCATACTGCCCGGACCCTATGAAGCTATTTCTTTTCCCGTGTGCTCTTTTCCTCGGAGATTTTGGCCACTTCATGCATGGTTCGGGGCTTCCCCCGGCCACGGTGCGCTCATGCTCGGGTCCGAAGCCTTCTGCTCATATGCAACGTACTTGACTGAGAGGTGAGGTACTTTCCTGCAAGGCGAGGGACTTGGCACAGCTGCTAAGGATTTTGTCCCAAAGGAAGAGCACCAACAATGTCGACATGACGGCTCCGAACAAAGTGTGTAGATCGGGCAGTGACACACTGTAATCCTTCAGCTCTGTCCGAGGGGCTTCGAATATAAAATCATCCCGCATGCGCACCGGCAGTGTTCCATTTCGATGTCTAATTCGATGTCTATATCAATTCAGCATACCAAAGATCTTGAATACTCACGTACTTTCTAGGGCGTGTTGAGCATTTACTCGTGCGCCTGTCACCTGTCAATAATTTTAATATAATCCTCCTCCACCTACCGTCCTCCAAGATGCGTTTCTTCGCCCTTGCCCTCTTGCCCTCTACGGCCCTCGGCGCGACCTTCCCTTCTCGCAGCGGCAAGCCCCAGCCACCGGCCTGCCATCCCCTTGAGAAGGGCTCCCAGATCGTCGACACTCTCGTCGCCGACTACGCCCAGCTGATCGGCAACTACAGCTCGGCCCTCGGGGAGCGCTACCTCGCCAACTCGGGCTTCGCCGACACCTCGGACAGCATCAACGCGCTGGCCGGCATCACGCTCGGCTCGACGACCTTTGCCAACAAGACGGCCTTCCTGAAGAACCAGGAGACGCAGGCCAAGATCCCCCTCGTCGTCACCAGCGTCAACGCCGTCACCTGCGACACGATCGTGCTGCGCTGGACTCAGACATTTGGCCTGGCGGCCTTGCCGGCGGCGGGGATCAGTATCCTCGACTTTGTGTGCGAGAGCGGCGACTGGAAGCTCAAGACGCTGTACACCGAGTTCAACAGCTTGATTTACTTCCAGGATGTCGGCGGAAGCTGCTCCTTTGGCTCTTAGGACACCACTGGCTTGTCTGGGAGTCATACTAGAGACTTGAGGACAAGATCGGCAGTTGTTGTTTGAGGGGAGGCGAAGGGTGTGAGTGGTAGCTCTACTTGTGGAGTACGCTTGTAGAGAAGACCACCAGAAGTTGGGCACTCAACGTCAAATACCCATGGATTAGGTAGTCGAAGACTCAAAGTCCGTCCACACTTTACGGGGTGAAGATAATGAATTCGCAAAATTCATACCATTCTCATTCTTGGAAGCCTGTAGTGAGGACGTGACTACCGCCAGGGTTTGGAGTTCCTCTCGTTTCTCGACTGAAGTCGTTTGTAGTGTTCGCGATTCACGGAGCCAAGACCAGTGACAGCGAGGCGGGCGAAGATGGGACGAGATGTTAGTTTCGGGGGCCAGAAACGAAGATGCCAGGCCAGATCGACAGGAGTCGACAGACCTGAGAGACGACCGTGGCCGTTGAAACGAGCGCCCGCATGTTTGAGAAGGCCATGGTTCGAGACAGTGCGTACCTGAAGAAGGTTCGGATGGGACACAGGAGGAGTTCTACTTGGCCCGTGCATGCGAGGCCGAGTTTCGATCTTGGCGGTGATATCGGGCTAGCTTTCTAATTCAGGCTCAATGACCGGTGACAGCGCATTGACGTGGCAGCGTGGAGACGCGGAGGGATCCCACCAAGACCCACCACTGAGACCCACCACTGAGACCCACCACTGCCTCAGCTCAAATCCTCCACAGGCACTGTCAGCCGGTCAGTCATGCAGCTCGAGACCAAAAGCACGTGGCATGCCCGTCCTACTGTCGAGCAGTCTTTTGACGGTCCATCTAATACACCCGGTACTTTGTTGTGACGATCTGGATACCCACACAAAAATCCTGTACAACGCACACAAAGTTTACTGAAAGTAACCATGGTAAGTTCCCGAAGCTAGCGCAGGTAGAGACACTCAAGCGCCTGACCGGTCAAGCTCTCAAAGCGTCTACTATGGTACAGCTAACACTTCCCCCCCCCCCCCAACAGCCTTACGAGAGCAGAACCCTGAGCGCCGAGGAGATCGCCATCTTCCGGGACTGTTTCAACGAATATGTGAGTCCCGAGCCCTGCCAGTCCGGTCCAGACCTCCAGATCTAACGCACGCATACAGGACCAAGACCACGGCGGTAACATCTCCAGCGAGGAGTTTGGGCGCGTGATGCGCAAGACCAGCCCCAATGTCTCGGACGAGGAGGTCGCCAAGATCATCGCCGAGGTGGACTTGGACGGCGATGGTACCATCAACTTTGACGGTAAGGGGAGGGACACCAACTAACCGCCTGCATTGATCTCTACCTCTCAACTTACAAGATGCCAATGCTGACGACCCAATTGTCACGGTCGAGCAGAGTTCATCACCATGATGACGGGACAGCCCTATAAGTCTCCGGAGCAGCCGGCCGCTGCCCCTGCTGCAAGTGCGACGACAGCGGGAGAGACCAAGTCGGATGAGGGTACGCCCACCAGCACACCACTCGTTCCAGGCATGAGCAGCGCCGGCGCACTGAGGGGCGTCAGCACCATGTCAGCAAAGCTGAAGCGGCAGCGGCAAGCTAACCAAGTGTACAAGGACGCGTGGGCGGCAACTGAGCCAACCCTCAAGGGATCAATCACCCCCAGCGAGCTGTTGTGGAAGGTCGCCCCGGCCGTGCCCGGGCTTGTCGTGAATGAGGAGGATATGGCGGAGCTGGTTGATCCTGACGATGCAGAGCGTGGCATTACTTGTGAGTTGCTCTCATCACGAAAGCTGGGACCACGTGGGTGTTGCGTACGTGCTGACTTGTGTGGTAGACGAGCGATTCCTTGAGTTTGCGAAGAGGCAGGAGAACGATGACATTTTCAGCGACTATGGAGCATAAACATGGCCTCTCTCTCTAGAAAACACCAATACTTCAGCGAATTTTCCCGATTAATGTGCACCCAGCGGTACCACTGAACACATTGCTCACCCGGCTAGCTCGCTCCGCTTTCCGCTTGATGAGAAGAATATTTTCTGGTTTGCTGCAAAAACAGTCACTTCGACCTTTGCACGAGTTTCCTAATCAGGCTGTATAGATTTCAGCAATAGATACTGACGGTCATTGAAGTGGCCCTCCTCACCAAACTAGTCCGGTTAGATCCGAAAAGGGGAAGCCGAGAAGAAAGTCACCTGGGGCCGTCCCCGTCGGCAGCGAGAACCTCTCCGCACGGCAGACTAGACGATAAGGGTCTTTGTCTGCTATATACGGACCACGTACGGGGTATTTCCTCATGCATTCTGCCTTCTCCTCCTTCCTAGCGGTAAGGCGATCGACAAGCTAGTCCTATCACCATCCAAGGTTAGAATGCGGGGTGCATATTACTTCCTCTGGTGAACCATGTCGAGCACTACTAGGTAGGTACCTAGGTAGCGCTCCATCATGTGACGAGAATATAAAAGCAACGTCTTCATACTCTGTCTCCCCGGTGCCACTGACGACGGACGCGTGGCAACGGCCATACTGGCACCTATCACTTAAGGTATCTGTGTCACCCGAGCTTCACCCGTCTGCAAGCCTCACACGGACTGTGATCTTGTAGATGGGACATATCTCCCGTACTGTATTTTCCGTCACGCGACATCCGACGATATTATCACAAGTGGGCAGACATCTTGACTCCAGCCTTGGGCATCATTTGCTCTCAGAACCTGTTACCAGCCTGCTTACTTACAATAGTCAAGGGTATAAAAGTGTAGCTTGGCGCTTTTGTTCCTGACGGTAAACCCCCGATTTGGCAACCACGCATCGCAAAATCGAATACCCATAATTTAGAACTCAAGTTAGTGGAATACCTAAAATCGATTACTTCGACTCGAACACCCAGAATCCAACACTCGGGATCGAACGCCCAGTACGAACACATAGAATCGCATACCCAAATCCGAATACCCAAAGTGGGCTACAAAGTTGCTTCCCTATCGTGAGTAACTACCTACATAGGTAGTACCTTTTTGGACTTCTGACCATTGTAGAGCAGATACTGCCCAGGTAGCTTTCTCCTCCTCCCTTGCAGTCGAGCGGTCGCTCCTTCCTTCTGAGGTCACGCAGCGTACGTTTTGGGTCACTTCCAAGGTTTCCACCACCATAAAACGCCACTGACTTCCTGATGACTGGCTAGAACCATTCATGACGACACAAAAATAACTCAACCTCTACTTCCACTCAACAAACAAGAAAATCACCCACGATTAGGACACAGCCAACATGTCGACTAACGGTACGACAACGACCATGAACGCCGTCCGCTTCCACGGCCAGCGAGACATCCGCTTGGACAAGATCCCCAGACCTACCGACGTCAAGGCTGGCTGGGTCAAGATAGCGCCCAAGTTCTGTGGCATCTGCGGCACTGACCTTCACGAGTACCTGGGCGGCGCCAACATCATCCCCACTCCCGGACACCCTCATCCCATCACCGGCGAGACGCTCCCCCTGACCATTGGCCACGAGTACTCGGCTGTTGTGGAGGAAGTCGGCGAGGGCGTGACCCATGTCAAGCCAGGCGACCGAGTGTGCATTCAGCCAACCATCTGGGACGATGATTGCCGCTCTTGCAAGCGGGGCCTGGTGAATTGCTGCGACCGCAATGGATTCCAGGGATTGTCGGGCTGGGGAGGAGGCATGGCCGAGGTAACCACTGCGCCAGCAACCGCCGTGAAGCTGCTCCCTGACAACATCTCCCTCGAAGTGGGCGCTCTGATTGAACCGCTGGCGGTTGGTTGGCACGCAGTGTCAGTCTCTCCTTACAAGCAGGGAGATGCTGTCCTGGTCATTGGCGGCGGTCCGATCGGTCTGTGCACTATTCAGGCATTGATCAGTCGCGGCTGTGAGAACATCATTGTGGCGGAGGTGGCCAAGCGCCGGCGGGAGTTTGCCACCCAGTTCGGAGCTCACCACGTTATTGATCCAAGTGCGGTGGACGTGGTGGCAGAGGTGGAGAGGTTGACGGGTGGCCTCGGGGCGGACGTTGGCTTCGACTGCGCGGGTGTTCAGAGTGCCGTCGACACAGCCTTCAAGGCCATCAAGGCCCGGGGCACTCTTGTCAATATTGCGGTCTGGGAAAAGCGGGCGACTCTCAACATGAACGACATTGTGTTCCGAGAGCGGGCCTATATGGGCGGTAAGTAAAGACATGCCATCCAGAAATGAGCTGCTGAGGAGCACCTGTATTGACTCAATTATTTTAGTTGCCACGTACGACCTGGGAGACTTCGAGGCAGTCATAGATGCCATCTCCTCGGGGAAGATGAAGCCAGAAGCGATGATCACGAAGAAGGTGGCCATGGACAAGGTCGCAGAAGAAGGCTTCAAGACCCTCATCGAGGACAAAGACAACCATGTCAAAGTTCTCGTGGACATGACACAGGCTGTGGCCTAGAATGCACACATCAAGCCCGCAGAAAGGAGAGCGCGAGATTCAGATTAGCCAGGCGGTGTGTTGCGTTGAGAATTATTCTCACTTGGGACCATGTCCAGGTGTGGTAGCTGAGGAAGGTGCCACCACTTGGAACGGAATGGGGTCCGTTCCATTACTGTTATTAGAGGCTTGCCTGTTGCAAGCCTAACTCTCTTCTCTTCTTCTTTTGGTATGCAAAAGAACTACTGGGAATACACCCATTCTGAACTACCACACCAGGCTCCATTTGGCACTGTATCAATGAGTATTTAACTTTGCGCCAGCGACTTCGGGTCTTCGACTTCAGGTGTTCGACTACTACGTCCACTTGCGATTTCCGCTTTCAATGATGAAGGATTACTAGCGCCAAGCTACCCTCTTGTGCCCCTGACCATTGTACACTGCCCAACGGTCTGAGACGTTCGAGTGTCGGGCAGCCCTTGAACAAGCTGCTAGTCGCTTCATTCAAGACTGTGGGAAATAATGCAGACAGATGGAATTGCAACGAGAAAGATATGTGAAAGGACAGACGTGTATTGTTCGAGGCGAGGTGCTAGTCGTGGGAACTTATGGACTGTAGAGCAATACCTACCTGGGTACTTAGGTAGGTAGTGGGTTGAATGCTGTGTGCTACACGGTGGGTGCCATCATGTCAAGCTGCTTTAACCTCAACACACTCTAATTGATACGAAAAGCTTCGTGTATCGATCATCAGGAGACTGCCACTCTAATCTCAGCCTCTCGGGCTCCATCCGCATCCCAAAACGCCGTCGTCTTTCGCACCAGGGTATCAAGCCTATTATTCCTCCTCTATCCCGTCACAGGCCTCGCATTGCGCGTCGCCATGATCATGGCCACCGGCCACTCCACCGTGACCTTGCCACCTTCCTCCGCGTTCACCAAATCCTCCAGCATCCGCCACTCAGGCATCGCCCACGTGCGCTCGTCGAACCCCATCTGGCAGCTCGCCAGAAACCCCCTCAGCCACTCCACGTCAGCCTCCTTGCGCCAGCCCGGGTCCCGCGAAGCCATCCGCACATCCTCCCTCCCCACCCGGCTGACGCTCGGCTCCCAGGAAGGATCCTCGTCCACAAACGCAAACGGCCGCAGCGCGCCCTCGCCCTCCCCACCATTGACCGTCACACGCACAGCGCCCGGCTCGAACCACTCCACGGGCAGCGGCACAAAGTCCAGCCCGGCCATGGCGTTCGCCAAGCCCCTCAGCGCGGCAGGGAACAGCCGGCCCTCGCGAATCAGGCGCAGGCTCTCCTTGCTGGCCACTGCGTACCATAGCGCCTCGAGCTGCGGGTGGCCTGGGAAGCGCAGCCGGAAGCCGTACGTACAGGCGACGAATGTGCCGCCGGCCTTGAGCATCGTGGCGATGGAGCGGATGGCGTCGGGCGCCTGAAAGTAGTGAAAGGCCATGCCAACCGAGATAAAGTCGACGGAGCCTGCGGGGATGGAGGCATGCACGCGCTCGGCGGGCGAGTGTAGGAAGAGGGTGCGGTGAGTGCGGTCCGCGGAGGCGAGGTTCTCCTTGGCCGAGCGGATGTTGGCGGCCCCTGCGTCGGAGACGATTGTGCGGTTGAAGTATGTAGAGAGGCGGCTTGCGAGAGTGCCTGGGCCTGGTGTTTGTGTTAGTAAGAGGGAATGAGATGGCAATCTGTTTTGTTGCTTTGCTGGAAATGAACTCACCGGCGCCGACGTCGTGAGCGCAGTGGAACTCGCCGCCGTGTTGTCGATGGTAACTCAACCAGTTCTTAATCATTGAGTCAGGGTATCGTGGGCGGTAGCGGTGGTAGTTCTCCCAGTCAAGGTTCTTGAAGGCGAAAGGGTACTCAGCGGACTCGTGAGCGTCCTCGAGGCTTGTGTTTGGTGGGTAGGGGTCGTAGCTCCCCATGGTTGCTGTTGCCGTATGTGTTTGCAGGTCGTCGGCAGGAGGGTGAGTTGGGTTGAGTGGAACTTATTTATTGTCTTTCGAATGTTGCTGTATAAGTACCCTGTGAGGTCGGGCTTTAGTACCTGTGTGTGAGATCGGCGATCTCTCCTCAAGTTGAGTGCGCTTCCTTTGTGGTGTGGTGTTGTTTGAATAGGAAAGGGAGCAAGATGTAGGAAGGTAGGACCGAAGGTTTAAGTAGGGTAGAGGATACAGCAATTTGATGAAGAAATAGTGAAGTAGTGTGTGAAGGAAGTGCGTGAAGAAGTCAATAATGAAGCAGATGTGATCGCCGAGTTTCTGTCAAAGAACAGAAGATTCCTAAGGCTGCAGCTCGAGCCTTTCTCATAGAGACCACTCACATTGGGACAGACATGAGTCAAGCAATATCTCGACAGTTACCAACAACAGATCGCCTTCAGCATGAACTTGGACTGCCTCATTAGGAGCCGGCCGAATGATAGCTGCTGTCCATCACCACCCCACCACCACACCACCTCATCTGCCCTGCATGTGCAAGTCCGCCCATAGAAAGGCCTGGCAGGATCCACTCCGTAACCTCACAACGATGCAAGGTCCGCAGAAAGAAGCAAAAGAACACCTTGGAAGTCCCGACAAACTTCGGTATTGCATGGTCCAGAATCCACCCTGTGCCACGCCTACTCGCGCGAAGCGGAATCGCGCCGTCCGTCAGCGACCGCGCGGAAGCGCCGCACCACAGCCTGTGGACGCACAGCACACCGCGACGACGGGAACATGCAGGATCGAGCACTGCCTGACCCTCGCAGGCGCATGTCCCCCTCTCCACTTTCCCGGCGCCTTAATCTTGCACTCCTTAGCTGCTTCGGTGATATTTCCCCCTCTCCCCAGAAACAATCGCGTAGAAGCGACCGACGTCTTATCTCGACCCTTGCACTCGCTTTGGGAATAGGCCACCCGGCGCTGTAAGGCAAGGCCCGTGACTTCTGTCGCCGGACCGGTCTTGTTTACTCAACTACGCTCTAGAGGGGCGCGCTGGAGGGCCAACTCGGGCCGGAAGGGGCCAGCCAGCCTTTCTATCCTCCGCCTCACACAGATATTGGAGGTGAGACGGTCCTTGTCCAACGCGACCCACGCATTCCATGCTGTGTAGATCAATGGCATTGTGCCGTAAGTCCCGCGCATCGCTGGTCCAGCACCGCTGGCTGGTAGGGGCACATTGGTCGAGTTAGCCACAGCACCACGCGCAGCAGCCGTGGTGCCACCCCAGCGTGAAGGCCGCAGACACTAGGAGCTGGAAGCGCCCGATCTGATCGGCCTCGCTAATCTGGCTTGACGTCCCGGGGTCCTGGGAACTGCTTCCAGTGGCGAGCGTTGCATGAGGCCACACATACTATCGTCTATACGATACCAACCCTAGCACTTGCATCTCCGGCCTGGCAACGTGACGGACGGGTCCGGATCGATTGTGATCTTTTCTGGGCCGCGGGCGTGATGGTGGTGCCGAAAAGCACGTCGTTTGGGCAGGCAGGGCCCGACGCCTTGGATTTCCTCACGCTCATGCGTCAGGCTTCGAATTGTGACATGTCACCTTGTGTCACGCCGACAGTGGATGCTGTTGAACATCAGTCGTGAGCAGGGTATTCTATTCCGCACCCAAGATGATCGAAACGTGGAAATATATGGCCTTGTGTGAAAGAAAAAAGGGGGTATCCTAGAGGTTCTCCAGATCTGTGCTGCGCGGAACAATTCCGTATGCTTCCCTTCTGTCTTTCTGTGCAACTCCCTTCGCCCCAACAGATCACATAAATCCAAGATATGCTTGCTACACATATGCGATGCAGGACTCCTTCTTTCCCTATCGGCCGTTGTGCAGGCATGTGTTCGTCATTACACAGTCTCGATATACCGCTTCATTTCCCTATATGATGGAGTTTTGTTAGCATGATAAGTAGAGCAGGATCTAGCTGCCGCAGAAATCCAGAATGCAGTGCGAGTGGCAACTCACCAGTCTGTGACGGCCTCATCCCATTGACGGATCTCATGATCTCTGGTGCCCGCAAAGTGGTCGACAAAGTCGTCGCCAAAAACTTCCCTCGCAATGCTTTCTTTTCTGGAAAAGCGGTCCACAGCCTCTCTCAGGCTCTTTGCGAGCCTTTGTCCCTGGTCAGATGCACCACCAAGGTCTTCACCTTTGCCGAGAGGCGGAACTGTAATGTCCAACTTCTTCTCGATGCCCCGAATTCCACATGCGAGAATGGCCGAGTAGACGAAGTACGGGTTGGCGTCGGCACCTGGCACACGCACCTCGAAGCGAGTGGCGCCCGGCTTGGAAGTAGGCGGAGCAATGATGCGGATGGACGCTGCACGGTGCTCCAGTCCCCAAGACACGGTCACAGGTGCCCAGAAATTCTCAACAAGGCGCTTGTAGCTGTTGATGGTGGGAGCGAACATGGGCATGATATCAGGAAGGCCCTCGAGAAGACCGGCGAGGAATTGCCGGCCAATGTCTGAAAGATGCGCAATATCGGACCAGGGCGCAGATTCGTCGGGGGTGTCGCGGAATAGGAGGTTCTTTCCAGCCTTGTCTACCAGGGACACGTGCATGTGTCCTGAGTTGCCCGGCAGACCCTGCTTTGGCTTTGCCATGAAGCAAGGCGTGATGGCGTACTTTGTAGCGACAGACTTGACGACATACTTGAACAAACTGGCGCGGTCAGCCATGCCACGGATTTCGCCAAACTCCAGGGCCGCCTCATAAACACCCGGACCACTCTCGGTATGCCAGCCCTCGATATTGCATTTGAAAGCCTCGCACGTATTGAAGATATCGTAGTAGTACTCCTTGTTGTGGACAGGCCTAGTCACGCTGTAGCCGAACATGCCCTCGGTCAAAGGTGGCAGGGAGTGGGTAGGGTTGTCTTTGAGATACGGAGCGACGGATGAGCCTCCATCGGGAGACTTGAACTGGAAGAACTCGTACTCGGCTGTACGGGGAGAAGATAGATAGTGTTAGCGTCTTGCACCTAGCAGCATCTTCGTCCCGGGGCACACAGTCTGGGAAACACACCTCCTGCCATAGCACCCCATCCTTTCGTGGCCAGCTTGTCGATCTGCTTCTTGAGCAGCTGACGGGGACATGCGCTCAGAGGCTCATTCGTGTCTGGGTCGAAGAAGCTGACGAGGAAGAAGGGGATGTCATCCTCCCAGGGAATGCGACGAAAAGAGGAGAGATCGGGGATGGCGATGAGGTCTCTGTACCCGTTCTCCTTGTTGCTGACGCCCAACTCTCTAAAGTATGTCTGGTCATGCATGTCCCATCCGAAAATGACGGAGCAGAAGCCGAAGCCATCCTTGGCGACAGACAGGAACTTCTTCTTGGAGATAAGCTTGCCGCGCAGGATGCCATCGACGTCGACACCAGCCAGCTTGACGCAGTTGTCGTCGGCCAGAAGCCCGGGCAGCGACTCGACTGTGAGATCCTCGCCAGAGGGAGAGGGTTTTGAGGCAGACATGTTATAGTTGGCTTGTGCTTGAAACGTGGACGAGAGCAATGGAGGGCTTCAGTGATGGTGGCTGGACGATGCGGATGGTGTATGTATTGGTATGTTGCCTGGACTGCCCGAGTGCCTGGAAGCTTGTATCGTGAGGACACTGCACGGAATAGGTATTGCAAGATATTGCGCCCAGATTTCGGTCTACAGAACAGAATTACTGTACAATCAAGATGAGGTTCCACGGTATTGACGAAGCATAAAGTAGGACGCGCATAGGTGAGGCTTGTCGTCTGTCGTAGGCGCTGCCGGACTCGGATCCAGGTCTAGGTGTAGGGTATAGCAGAAAGATAAGCAGAAAGTGGAAGTGGAGCCAGTGAGGTCATCCCTGAGTACACTGGGTACCCTGCGGAAGCACCTCGATTGGGAAATCAGACGCGAACCTGCTGACCCGTACTGTACTGTAATAGTAGATTGACATGCAAACCACGAATACCATATACAAACCTCTCGACGAATCTTCCAGGCGAAGCAAGAACAGCATTTGTACACACCACTGTTCCAAGCAGATGCAATACTGTTACAGCAAACACAGGTATGTACCTAGGTACTCCGTATCCCGTACGGATATGCTGACGAACTGGATGACCATCACCTCCAGGGCTCTTCCTGGAGATCACCCACAGCGACCAGGGACTGGGGGGTATGATATCTGCAGGGGTCGAGGAGCTACCCCTCCACAACCTTGGAATACCCCTCCATTAGGACTTCAGGAGTTTGTCCTCTTCTTGTAATGTCTTGGTCAGTGTCACAAGTTGCTGTGTGTTGTGTAAAATATTGATAGCGCTTTTCATTCAACTTTTTTGCTTGCGTTGTCTAGCTATGTCCACTCCTCATCCTTTTCCTTTGTGATCATCAGTTTTGCACGTCCAACTTCCCACTTTCAACTTGTTTCACGCATGGAGTTGAGTCAAGTTGGTGATGCCCACGGGTAACTTGCTAGTGATATGCAGGGTCCTCGAGGTCTTCACTTGTGTACACTGATAAGAAGGCAGTACCTCGATCAACACCAGCGACCAGGCCCAGCGGTGAGTATCTGACTAGCAACAGAGTACCGAGCCTGCCCGGTGCGGCTCTACGGTGATATCGTGATAGAGGAGGATTTGATTCAGGTGTTCATTTATGACTGTCTAATGTACAAAGTAGAAAGGTGGGAGCGCCGATACTCGGAAGGAAAGTGCCAAATCAAGCAGGGAAGAGATGAGACCACGTTGAGCGCCTCCTTCCTCGGAATCCGCCCGTTGATTTTGAACTTTATTTTAATTTGTTGACCATCTCACTCTTCGAACATCCACTTTTGTCACTGCCCAACTTCTCTCATCATCTCGTGGCTGTGTTGTGTAGCTGAAGAAGCGAACTTGCGTGAGACAGCGACCCTTATCATCGACAGCCTCACGCGCGCACTTCACTTTCGTCCCTCCCTAGATCTCTTTGAACCACCTCAGATCATCACAATGGTCGGTCGTCTAGCAGGCAAGAATGCCATTGTCACCGGTGCCGCCGGGTAAGCCCTCTCCTACCTTCTGCTGCCGCTCTGCCCTACACCTACGGTATCACCGCGTCCATCTCCAGCAGACACGAGGAACTAACTACTCTTGTCCCTCGACAGTGGCATCGGCCTCGAAACCTCGATCCTCTTCGCTCAAGAAGGCGCCAACGTCCTCATGGCCGACATCTCCGCACCCGCCCTCGAGAAAGCCCTCGCCAAAGTAAAGCAGCTTGTCCCCTCTGCTTCCGCCTCCACCACCATCTGCGACGTCTCCAAAGAGGCCCAAGTACAGGCCATGGTCGAGTCGCTTGACGCCGCCGGCGGACTCGATGTCATCTTCAACAACGCCGGTATCATGCACGCGCGCGACGACGATGCTGTCGGTACCCCCGAGGACATCTGGAACCTGACCATGGACATCAATGTCAAGGGTGTGTGGTATGGCTGCAAGCACGCCGTCCTGTCCCTTCGCAAGCACAAGAAGACCAAGGGCAGCATCATCAACACCGCTTCGGTCGTGGCCCTCGTCGGCTCTGCCACCCCGCAGCTCGCCTACACGGCCAGCAAGGGCGCTGTGCTGGCATTGACCCGCGAGCTGGCCATGGTCCACGCCCGGGAGGGTTACCGCTTCAACAGCTTGTGCCCTGCGCCGCTCAACACGCCACTGCTGCAGGACTGGCTGGGTGACGACAAGCCCAAGAGGCTGCGGAGAGAGATTCACTTCCCTAGTGGCAGGTTTGGCGAGGCTGTCGAGCAGGCGCAGGCGGTCCTATTCTTGGCGTCAGACGAGGCTAGCTTTGTCAATGGTCATGTGAGTACCTGCATCATGTTGTGCACCGGTTGGGCGTCTTGATACTAATCGTTCGGTAGGACATGGTCGTCGATGGTGGCATGACCAAGGCATATGTGACTCCCGAGGGACCGGCGCCTGCGGCACCAACCAACAACGCACTCAAGGACTCTCTCGATGCGTGAGGAGGGTGTTGAGGCGTTATGAGAAATTGCGGTATGAGAAATTGCGGTGTGACCCAAGAGCCCATCTCAGCCGGCATAGATGTCGCGTGCGACTTGCATGTTGTGGAGTTGCTACTACGTCGAGAGGGGCGGCGTTTTTTGAGCTTGGTGATTTGATACCTGTGAATATATTTATGAGCCGAGTTGGTCGTTGCTTATAGAATAGTAGAGAAGCCATCTTTCTATTCTCACGTTTGTACAATCTCGAGTTCCATGATTCCAGAGGACTCGTGGGGCACTTGCAACCAAATTGCTTCGAAGCGCTTGCACCATCTACTGAGCTTGATACAGAAATCTCGACGTACACTCTTACCATTCTATGCGAAGTCTGGACGATATCAGTTTCGAAGTGATACCGGGAAGCATACTGTAGGTATTCAAATCTGGGCGTCCGATTCTAGGTGTTTGACTTTAGGTGACCATTGTGGCTGGAAAGGGCTGAACGAGCCCAACAGGCGCTGAATATTCAAGGTCAAGGCACGCGGAAGCCATTGCAAGAGTTCCCTTGAGCCGTCTAAGCCTTTGTTTCTGATGTAGGCACCTTTGATTCTTTCTATTCTAGTGAATATTCCAAGGTCTCAAAATTGCCCCTCGGTATTTCCCTCGCCCATACTCTTGCTCCCACTGCTGCCACTCTGAATAGCCCCGACAATCCCATCCATGTAACTCGCGCCACTCCACTTCTGGTGCGTCAACACCTCACACCCACCCTCCTTCTCCCGCCGCTGCACAAGATTCACATACGCCAGCATCCCGTCATTCTTAAACTCCCGAGCCAGCTCGTTCGAAATCGTCGCCGTGCTGTGCAAGCCCGCAAGCGAAACAAGCTGCAGCACGAAGCCCTCCTTGGCGATATCCCAGATAAACGACTTCAGCGTGTCCTCGGTGAACCCGTGCGACATCCAGTTGAACGACGGCGACAGGTTATACACAAGCCCCTTGGTCGCGCCATGCACAGCGCGCACCGCCTTCGCAAGGTCCGCACACACCCGCACATTCGGGTCGCCCGTCTCGACCCACAGCAGGTCGGCGTACTCGCCAAACGCAATGCTGCGCTTCGTCGCCGCGGCCATGCCCGCGCGGTAGTGGTAGAAGCCCTCGCGCGTGCGCGGGATGTCCCAGTCGAAGTAGACGGGCGTTTGTGAGGGGCTGAGGGAGGCGGCGAGGGCGCGGCGCGACGCGAGGCCCATGTCGCGGTCGGCGGCCACTATGCGCTGGTACTCTTGGATTTTGGCGTCTGAGGCGCCTTCGGATTGAAGGTGGGCGACGGCGGCTTCGTCGAAGGTGACGAGCTTTGTGTTCTTGACCCACTTGGCTTCGAAAGCGTCGATTTCAGGACCGGATGCACCGCTAGCTTCCATTTTTTGCAACGTTTCTGCGAGGGGCTGAATGGACGGATCCGCGACGCCGAGGATGAACTCGTGGTCGCGTACGTCGATCGAGCTGCTGAGCAACTTGCCGCTCTCCGAGTCCGTCCGCGCAATGACCAGGTTCTCAACGCCCATCAGATCCCACTGGAACCGCGCAGCAACAAGGCGGTTGATGTGCTCGCCGACGGGCACGAGGACCTTGCCCGCGAGATGGCCGCACTTCTTTCCGCCGTGGAGCTGGTCCTCGAAGTGCACTGCCGCGGCGCCATTTTCAGCAAAGAGCTTCGCAAGCTTGAGTACGGCCGTGAGCCCGCCGTGGCCGGTGTCGCCGTCTGCCACGATGGGGCGGAAGTAGTCGACGTAGGGGGTGGAAGCGCGCTGGGAGGCGGAGAGCTTGCGGCGGAGGTCCCATTGCTTGCGGTCGTGCATGGACTGAGCTTTGAACATGCGCTGTACTTGGTTGGGGACGGTGTTGTAGGGGTAGTCGCCAAAGTCGGGGGAGACCTCGTTGGTGGGCGTGAGGGTGGAGGAGCAGGCCCAGCCTGAAAGATAGAGCACTTCTTGGTGAGGGGCTTGCTGGGTCATTTGTACCGGGTCGATGGCGCCCACTGAGGAAGCGCATTCATGGTCAGTTGTGGGCTTTTATGAGATAACGACTTAGACAGCCAGAAGAGCGTACTTGTATGCAATGGTTCCCCTTTGCTCAGTCTGTCCTGGATCAAATCCCAGAGTTTCCTCGCCATAAGCGAGCATGGGTATGACTGCTGAAGAGAACCTCGTTTTGAGACGACATCGGCTGCAGTGTATGGTCTCTTGATGCCGGTATATCTTGAAGTGGCCCACCATGCCTCGACATCTTTAATCTGCTGTTCATATAGAGCGTCTTCCGGTGCGCCTGGTTTCTGTGATTCGGAAAGGAGATGGAAGGAGTCAGAGGGTAGAGTAGAAGTAATTGGAGACGACTGTGCTGGCATGGCTCGACTTGGTGTAGTCGACAAGTGGCGAAAGGTAGCGACAGATACTCTGGAGCGTGTGGTCATCCGCGTCGCTGTCGACAGCCTCGAACAAACTGAGCCCGAAGCTGATACCGAGGTTGGTATCCTTCGCAGCATCTTGTGGTTCGATTCCTGTTAAGCTGACTCTTTGTGAGCGAGATGGTCACAGATTTGTTGGCTTTGAAGGTCCGATACGCAAAGTAAGCATGAGTGAGTATATTTGGCAAAAAGTCGATGTTTTGACGAACCTTGGGAGGAGGGCCGAATTGTAATGCCGAGGAATTGTTTCCTGCGGCACCCCGGCACGGGCACACCGGAGCCACTCTCGGTCTGCCTCCGCCGATTCGGGACCGTGCAGAGTAAACGCGGGGTAAACAGGCTCATCCCTGACGCCGACGCCCATTGCCCAATGAAAGGAACCAAGCAAACGGCTTGCCTCGGGTAAACAAGGAGCAGGACCCATGCTTTCTGGGGTAACTGCAGTTGATCCGGGGGACGGCTTTCGGCGGAGAGGAGCAACCTGGGAAGGAGAGTAACAAGGCATGTTCACAAGCCGAGGATGTATTTTTTTGGAATGCGCTTGCTTCCCTCTGCGTTGAATAGATGCATTACCTCGCCAATACATTGTCCTTTTCCTCCCTTGCCTCGTCGCCAATGCGTTGATCGTGACCTCGATTTCGAACATTCAGCTCAGCTTCTACATACTGCTTTACTATAGGACACCATGGCCACCAGGTTGTATGGCTCGTCGAGAGCCCTTCGGAGTCTGAGGACAGAGGTAGACCACCTTATCACGCCATGCCTACCCTCCTGACCGAAGCAGTGCGTTCCACTGACATGTCCATCTCGCTCATCAGGCCGTCACTGCTCGACTCTCCTCCCTCAGCCTCAGAACGTACTCGTCCTCGGCCGAGCCAGATCTGAAAGCCACACTGAAGGAAGTCATCCCAGCCAAGCGGGAACTCCTCAAACAGGTCAAAGCCCACAGCTCCGCTGTCATTGGCGAGGTCAAGGTCGAGAATGCCCTCGGTGGTATGCGTGGGCTCAAAGCCATGGTTTGGGAGGGCTCCGTGCTTGATGCCGATGAGGGTATCCGCTTCCACGGCCGCACCATCAAAGACTGTCAAAAAGAACTGCCCAAGGGAAAGACCGGCACAGAGATGCTGCCCGAGGCCATGTTCTGGCTGCTCCTCACCGGCCAGGTCCCCTCCACGAACCAAGTCCGTGTTCTGTCTCGCCAGCTTGCCGAGCAAGCACAGCTCCCCGCCTTCGTCAACAAGATGCTCGACGACTTTCCCAAAGATCTCCATCCCATGACCCAGTTCGCCATTGCCGTGTCTGCGCTGAATTACACCTCCAAGTTCGCGAAAGCCTATGCCGAGGGTCTCAACAAGGCCGACTACTGGGAGCCCACCTTTGATGATTCTATAAGCCTGCTTGCCAAACTGCCCACCATTGCCGCCAAGATCTACCACAACTCCTACAGGGGCGGGGGTGCTCTCCCGGCCGAAGTTGACCTTGAGCAGGACTGGTCGTACAACTTCGCCGCGATGCTGGGCAAGGGCGGAAAGAAGAACGAGAACTTCCAGGATCTGCTGCGTCTGTATCTGGCTCTCCATGGTGACCACGAAGGTGGCAATGTTTCGGCACACACAACCCATCTCGTGGGGAGCGCCCTGAGTGACCCATTCCTCAGCTACAGTGCTGGCCTTCAAGGTCTTGCTGGCCCTTTACACGGGTGAGTCGTTTTGTGTCGGTGTTTCCTTTTATCGCATATTGTGCTGACGACGTTGTTAGTCTGGCCGCGCAGGAAGTCCTACGCTGGATCGTGCAGATGAAGGAGGCCATTCCCGACTCGTACACCGATCAAGACGTCCACGACTACCTCTGGTCCACCCTCAATTCCGGCCGTGTCGTTCCTGGCTACGGTCACGCTGTGCTTCGCAAGCCCGATCCTCGCTTCGAAGCCCTCATGGACTATGCCGCCACGCGACCTGAAATTGCCAAGGACCCGGTCTTCCAGCTCGTTAAGAAGAATAGCGAGATTGCCCCCGAGGTGCTCAAGAAGCACGGAAAGACCAAGAATCCTTACCCGAACGTTGACTCGAGCAGTGGTGTGCTGTTCCACCACTACGGCTTCCACGAGACGCTGTATTACACGGCTACCTTCGGCGTGTCGAGAGGCTTGGGACCGCTTGCCCAGCTGATCTGGGACAGGGCACTGGGGCTGCCGATTGAGAGACCCAAGAGCATCAATTTGCAGGGCTTGCTGGATCTGGTTAAGAAATCCTGAGAATGGAACCGTTCGCGCGGCGAGAAGGACTAAAAGTAGAGGGACGAGTGATGGCTGACAATTTAGAAGATACAAATTCTGCAAGTCCAAGAACAACGGTACCAATTTTCACGGCCAGGCTCCGATCTCCTGTCATGATGCTGACTCGGTCGTGTGATCCACAAACCTGGGGTAGGTCTGGGGATAACCTCACCTTGGCACCTGGTAGTAAGGTTGCTGACTCAGTTTTGGACGCTTTTGTCGACGACATGAGACCATCTTCCAGAAATCATTGTGCAAGACGTTCCCTAAATGCATATTTCCGTGCAGCCTACGCCTGAACACTAAGGGCATATCTTAGTCTTTCCACACAACTCCTCCGCTACTTCGACTTGAGAGCTGTGTGCCCAGTGCGAATCGGAACCCTGTTTGGGAGCATCTGCTCATTGTAGCAAGAGTGGCATAATGATCCTATTCGCTCGCATATTTCGTGGTTGCCAAGTACTCGCAGCTCCTTGTATACGATTGCGCTCGACAAGAAGTACGGGACATCGTTCCCAATGTCATTACCAACAAGATCCTCTCTGCTTCGGCACTCCACCGGTTTCTAGACAGTTGAATCATCCGCAATAATTTGGAGCTCCCTTATATTGCAGCACGTCCAAAATATAGCCGGGTCTATCTTGTGTTAATGGTACAAGAGACAACATTCTAGGTATCTTCAAAGTCCGCATTTCTGAGTGGAACCGGTCTACTTGTTTACCAATTCTGGGCCCCTGAGACAACAGGCGGGAGACCGTCATCTCGACTCCTCGAGCGGCGGCAACGTTACGTTACATTGAGAACTTTCCCTGAGGAACCGAGCTCATCAAGCAGTCCTTAAACCTATCATCTGAATTTCTCTTTCAAGTTACTTATGTTCACCTAAACATTACCGCCTCAAGATGTGTGACAAGTCCAGATCAGTCGACCACCCCCGCCTCCGCTCCGATCTACACTCCCTCGCCGTCCCCACCCTTTTCCCAGACTCACCCGACTTCCACCGTCACGCCCAGTCCTACAACCGCGTCTTCACCTACCAGCCCGCCGCAATATGCCTCCCCTCCTGCCCCACCGACATCGCCAACGCCCTCGCCTGCGCCCGCGCCCACGGGCTCAAAGTCCAGCCGCGGAGCGGCGGCCACAGCTACGGCGCGTACAGCGCCGGCGGGCAGGACGGCAGTCTGATTGTGCACCTGAAGCGCTTCGACGCGGTCACGCTGGACACGACAACCAATGTCGCTGTGGTCGGGGCGGGCGTGCGGCTGGGGCGGCTCGCGACCGAGCTTTTCCGCTTGGGGCGGCGCGCGGTGCCGCATGGGACGATTAAGAATGTCGGTGTGGGGGGGCATTTTGCGCATGGCGGGTATGGGTACCAGTCGAGGGCGTGGGGTCTGGGGCTGGATGTGATTTGTGCGATGGATGTGGTGCTTGCTGATGGGAGGGCGGTGCGTGTCACGGCGGAGAGCGAGACGGAGTTGTGGTTTGTATGTTTTCTGGCGGCGACACTGGGGAAGACGACGAGTCTGATGCTGATGAACTTTCTCTCACAAGGCCTTGCGTGGGTCTGCTGACTCGTTTGGTATCATCACGCACTTTCATCTCAGGACTGTTGCTGCACCAGAAAGCGCTGTGCAGTTTTCACTTGACATCACAGGCATTGGCGATGACGTGAACGAGGCTACGCAGGCGTTCCTTCATGTCCAAAAGGTTGTCCAGGATGGCAGCATTATTGACCGCAGATTGTCCTTTGGATTCTTCATACAGAATGGAAACTGGACTATCTGGGGCGTGTACTTGGGGGAGAAGGATCATTTCGAGAATTTGGTACGTATGGATTTTGCCGTCGACGTTGAGACTTTGACGTCGACCTTGGGCTGAGAAAGACTATTCCTGGCGATCTGTTCCACTTTCCTGATGCGAGAGTCTGGCCTTCGTGTTCAGCGGGGAAATGACGCTCGTGATTGAGCATCGCAGACCTTATGACTGACGACGATTGCCAGATCATGAGGGAGCTCCTTGGTGGGCTCAAAAGACCCGTCAAGAAGCTGGTACAAACTATGAGCTGGCTGGACTGCCTCGACTGGTTCTCCGGTAGCCATTCAAACGACGTCTCTGACGACGCGTTTGATACTTTTGTCAGTGGCCCTCGCTACTCTTTTGTCCTTCCAGACTCATTACTCACTATTAGAGGTAGTATGCGCAAAGTGTGGTCATCCCTGAAGACACGCCACTGCCACAGCAGATAATCCGCGACTACTTCGGCGCCATGCGCGAAGCTACGTTGGATCCGTCTCAGGTAAGTCCAGCTCACAACGGCTTATCGTCTGGAAATCGAAGTGTTTATCATCAAATATGACCCAAAGTCATGGTATGCAGTCATCAACCTCCACGGTGGGCCGGATTCGCGCATCACAGAGGTACCATCGAATTCATCGTCCTACACGCACCGTGACAGTCTTTGGGTGATTCAACATTACGGATACTCCACCAGCCATCTTCCGCCTTTGCTTGATTCAACGAAGGGCGTTATCAAGGATCTCACAAGGCTCATTAGGCAAGCATATCCATCGTCTATCGGGGCTGAGGCTAATTACCAGGACCCGGATTTGGATCGGGCATTGGCTCATCGGCTACACCACGGCGAAGCTGCAGTTCGGCGTCTTGAGGCTCTGAAGACAGTGGTGGACCCAGGCGAGGTGTTCTGGAATCCTCAGTCAATTCGACCTCTGTAGCAGTGGTGGATGAGTGAGTCTACAGGTAGTCGAGGGTAAGGGGGAATGTATTGTGGGGGATTTTGTGGGACGTTTTGACCAATCGTCTTACACGATTTCCAGACCTTGATCCCTGTCGAGCCCACTCTTCACACTGTGCTGCACACAACCACTGCCTCCGAAAAGTATACACATCGACACCTCATTATGATTATTCGTGGCGGCAATTCGACGAATGGTCAGTAAGGATTCCAAGGTTCGGATCTCTGGCTCTATTCACTTTGAGAGCTTGGAGGCCTGCCTTCAAATGCCTGGCAACTTGGCCCTGTTTTTTGTGTGGCGTTCTTTTAGTGCATGCGCCTCTGCGAGGCGATGTCACAGCACACCACCTGAAATGCCCCTGATTTGCGGGCTCTATCTACCCCTGGAGTGAGACGGCGATAGTTTGAGATTCTGGCCCGCATCTTTGAGCGACGTCACCGTGCTGTTCAGTAAGAGTGAGGTCATCAACACGGTCGATCTTGAAGTTGTTGGTTGCTGGAGGCGCTTGGCTCCTGAGGGGTGGATGGTATATACGCACAAGAGGGGCATTTCAGTTGGACACGCAGGCGAGCAACCATCCTTTGGGAATTCCTCTGGTTTATATGCACACACGCAACGTATCTGTTTCACTGATTGCTGCACAACCTTATCAATATGCCATCCGATATAGAAACCAAGCAAAAGGCGTCAAGATGGAAACTCTTTTCCAAGCATGCGAAAAACGAGGAGGCTGTTGAGGACAGAGGGGATTCAGCATATGGGTCGAATGGGTCAAGTGAGCCCAGCACCTCTTTCGTGACTGGGAACTCAAGCATATCAAAGAGTCCGGTTACTCCACGAAGTCCCATGGGCAACGCGGCGCCAGAGCAGATGATCTCAAAAGAGACACGGACAGATCCGAACACGGGCCAAACTACCACGACAACAACCACAACCACCACGACCACCACTACGACGACGGTAGTGGGTCCTGATGGAACTCAAGTGACCTCTACCGTGCAAGAAGCTCGAAAGCCGGAAGACTTGTCAGAGGCGGAAGCGGCTGAGTCGGGCAACTTCCTGGACGTGCCAAAGCCAACGCAACACCCAGCTCAAACTAGTGAGCAACTGCAAGACGTGCCAAAGCCACCTCCAATACCACCCAAAAGCAACGAGCATTACAGCCAAACACAAATACGTCGGAAGAGTCTGGAGACACCTGGTCATCGCATCATCCCGCCACGAGAGCCCTTGGCCCCGTCTAACCCATTGAATCCTCCTCCGATCGAACTTCCCGTGGCAACTCCACCAACACCGGATGTCCCCATCCGCTCCTCGTCTCGATCCCCAGCGAGGCCCAATCTGCCGCACTTCTCATACCCCGGACGCATGCAGCATAGCCAGAGCCAAGACGAACTCTGGCACGACGTACCCGCATCGCTTCGCGTCGGGCCGCGACCCGAGGCGGCGCAGCAGCTGCGCGGCCAGTCCACGCTGTCCAACTTGAAGATGGCAGCCGCTGGCCTGCACGGCGCCGGCGAGGCCCTTCGCGGAACAGTCAATTCGGCTGTGGATCGGAGAACTGGGGCGGATCCGGAGATGATGAAGAAGAACGAGGCTGCCATCCAGGCGGGTCGATACGAGATCGAGAACCGCCAGTTCTACCGCGACGAGGCGGCTCGGCAGCAAGACGGTCAGAGCAGCGCGGGCTTGGGGGACTCATTCAGTCAGCGGGTCTCAAGAGGTCGGATGGGTGATCGGCTGGGGAACTTTGTGAAGGTGAGCACGGGCCGGCCAGAGGATAGCAGGTACAGTGGACAGGACGTTGTCACGGGGCCGGCGCCGGGGCCACCGCGGCCGTCACGGGGGAAGTTGCAAAAGCGCAGTACCTCTGCGTTGTCAGCTGTTGGTGAATAATGTCTGGTAGTACATAAGATGCGAATACGCAAAGACCTTCAACAATGTAGAATTTGGCGCACTTCACAGGGATTCAAGCTCGACTAATCAGACAAGGTCCGCCATCATCGGCAGCAGGGCCGTTGGCAAGCCTGCTATTTTTACCCGGGCCAAGGATTACTGAGCAAAGCATGCCGTAAAAGGCAATGGGCATATATTCAGTATTTACCCGTGATGGCTTGTGGTTTCATAACCACTGCTTTTAGCACGGAATGGCCAACGCACAAAAGTTCATTGATGGCAGTGATCTTGGCATCGTCATCCTCAGCCAGCAAGACGACACGTGCTACAAAGGCACCCTCCTCTATGCTACCTAATATTAGTAAGAGAGCGTTTCCTCAGCTGGAACACATGGGCGAAGCATGTCTACCTGCAGACTGAGGCCTCTCAGAAAATCATCCCCTCCCTAGTGGGTTTTATTTTTAGGCACGATTTGAGATTCCACCCACCACCTTCACCATCCCCGCCACCATCCAGTTGCAACGCAATCCGCATGATGGGCAATCTCTTCTTCGCAATGACCGAAGACTCAGGATCTTTCCCCTACCACCCGCCATTCAATGTTGAATGGCGGAAAAATTTCACCCATGGCGAACCTGGAATGCGACCCCATGGGACGGCAGGGGATCGAAACCCTCAATCAGCTGCGAGAAGTCATTATTGGCCGACCCTAATGGCAGGACCGTCTGTAAAAATCAAGGCCAGCAGCTTCATGCCATCGTGAGGTGGTTGCATTCTCCTTTGCCAAGAAAGATTTCCAGCTACGTGCTGATTTTCCCTACGCATTGAGGCGCCACCTGTTTAGCGCAACCACAGAAACTGCGGTCTTTGTACAGTCATAATGCGGCATGACCGCAACCATTTGTCCTGTACTATTCCGATTCGATATTATCCTTCACTAGCATCCTCATCCTTGGGACCAGCCTCAGCAGGTTTGGCAGCTGCGAGCAACAAAGATCACATGGTCGCCAGCTCATTCCAAGATGGGGTTGCCTTCGCTGGTCGACCAAGAGAAGTTTCCACAAGACCTCAAGATGGGCGAAATATCGCATTATCCAGATACAGATCACCGAAGTATCTGATGGCCGTCCATGCGCGCCGGCGAAGGCACTTCCATCTTCTTCGAACTCGTCTGGTGGCTCGCATCGCCTACCTTGTGGCGGCCGTCTGTTTCATACAATACTACTTTCTTCATCACTCATACTTGGAAGCACTAGCTGACAAGTACTCACCAACCATATTCGACGACATATCTCGGCAGCATGAACAAGAGGCCCTAGCATCGCATCAGTGGCAGTTGGGCGTGGGGGATGAACAGCTAGGGCCGGGGAAACGACTGCTGGACAATCGGCCCCATTGGAAGAAACTCGGCTCTGGATGGGAGGGAGAGACCTTCATATTCAACGGGTCAGTCATCAAGATCTTCAAGACGCGCCGCAGCCCTCTGCGAAACTGCGTCCCTGGATCCGAACCCCAGTCTCGATGGCCTACCGAGATACCTGTGTCTCTGCTCCTTGGGGGGTACCCAGACTCTCAACCAAAGGGGCCTGTCGCCTTGCGCCAATCCAGCTTTTTGCCTGTGCAGGACTACTTCCTCTTGCGTGGAACAGACAAAAACTCACCCGGCATATGGCACCTAGTCACACCATTCCTATCTCAGGGGACATTGGAGCACGCCGCGAAGCGTCTACGAGAGCAGACGCCTTCACTCAGTGCGGGACAAATCGATGCCCGGTTCCGCCCATCACTGAACCGCCTTCTTGATGCGCTTGGTACAATGCACAGCCAGCTTGGGCTTTGCCATGATGATATCAAGATGAACAACATTTTCGTCGAGGACTCCCACCCCGTCCGGGTGTCATCATCCGCAGGACCCGAATCTGGGAATCACACTGAAGACGAGGCTCGGGACACCTATTGGATTCTAGGCGATCTAGGTAATGCACGACAGATCTCACACCGTTACCACGCCTCTTTGATCTGGATCCAGGACAATGGACAGCACCCAGACTGCAGAATCAACGATGTCGTGAGACTCGTGAGAATGTATGCCTTATTCCTGCAGTCGGCCACAAAATCAACCGAGAGACAGGCGCAGGCATTTGATGATGCGTTCCTGGCTGGTTCCGCACCATGGAGTCAGCTGTACTGGCAGACTGTGGCCTTCGCTCGGGGACATGCAGACGGGGCTGCCGTGGCCCAGGAAGTACGGAAACTCTCAGCAACTGCCTTCGAGCCTATGGTCACCGAGACATTCCTCCCGGAAGCACAGAAAGAGGCTGAGTTACATCAGCCTCTGAAGCATGGTCTTCAGTCGTGGTGGGCCAGTCGGTGGTTCTCGATGGGCGAGGCGGCCACCAAGGCTCTGGCTGTCAGGAGAGAGTTGACTACTGGCATGAAAATCAGCGAGAGATGGGCCAAGATATTTGGTACTCTGGGTATACTCGAGACACCGTCACGGAGTTGCTGAGGCGTTGCGACGCGAAGCATAAATGCTTTCTCCTTTCTTGCTTTCCGAAATTCCACTTTGTCGAGCATAGCAACAGTTGCGTAGATTTCATATACCCCTAGACCAATGAGCTCAGTGTCTTCAGATAGCCTTACAATTCCAGAATTAATATCAGCAACCACTGCATGTGACAAGGCGTGTGTGCAATGCAGAGGTCTGTATGGGAAGATATCCATTCCAGGGCAACCCAGGCATCTTCCCATGTCCATGTCTAATCGGTTTGGATTCTTCAGCTTTGGCTCGAATTACTTCGAGTTATGGGGTCTGAAGTTGACAATGTCACTGCTTGGGGTGTTCCAAAGTAATAAAGCCAGTAAGTGGCTTTGCCGCCCTGGGTACCATCCCCTCCCCCACGGGCGACAACAGCTTATAAGTCTGGACGAACTAGGTACTCCATCACTACCATATCAGCGTTCCATGGGAAACTACGAGTTGAGCGCAATAGAATTTGCCTACATAACATGAGCACTCTCGTGCCACTTGAAAATCTGGTCCCGCGTAACCAACCTTGGAACCCGCACGAAGCCAAACCTCGCACCAGCCCGTCCTTGCCACCGTTGTTTGTGTGCTACATGTTTGACAAAAGGGTAATTTGTTAGCAGTCAGAGGAACAGACGCACGATTGCAGTTTTCATCAGCTGTCAAGATCCCAGTGCTCCTCGGGCCACTGTGCGCGTCAGGAGGATCTCCGACTCGAAGTGTTTTACCCTTGGCCAGTGTCCGTCGTCTCCGTCCCGTTCCTGGGTGCATAACCAGGAAACATTGCTGGAATTATAGGCAAAGATTGGTCAAAAACCCCTGCTACTAGACGAAGATCTTTACTGGCAGGGCTGAATCAGGCTACAGATTGCTGTCTGCTGTGAGCCTTCCGCTTGCATGGCACAGAAGATCGGCTGCTAGTCAACTGTCATCTCGGACCGGATGCTGATCCACATAGCAAAACGCTTATTGATATTGTGAGACGCAATAAAATTCATGAAGCCTTGAAGGATGGGTCACATCAAAAAGACGATCGTCCTCGAAAATTTATAGACTCAGCCAGACGCATTGTGTATCGCTCGTTCAGTCACTGGCTCGTGCCCCACCTTCACAAAAACCATCAATCTCAACAGATCTCGCTCGTTACGCCCTGACAGGATGCGTTCACTCTTTTTTGTTCTACAGGCGGCTGTGGCCCTTGCAGTCTCTCCTTTCGCTGTACGTTGACATATGCTCCTCCATGATATCTCGCCCGACTGATTCGAGGCCGCTGAGATATACATTTATGCGGCTTCCGCCGGGTCTGACTGGTTCTTAGGGCGTCAACATAGCTGGCTTCGACTTCGGCAGCGATATTCAGGGGAAAGCGAACATCAGCAATAGCTTTGGGCCGGTGGTGGCGCTCGGAAATGGGAACAGTGATGGCGCAGCAATGATGCAGCATTTTGTGCAGCAAGATGGCCTCAACACCTTTCGTCTGCCTGTGACTTGGCAATTCCTCATCAACAGCAACAACCTCAATGGAACGGCGGTCACCGACATCTCGCCGGGTGCGCTGGCTACCTCGACCGGACAGCTGAGCCCTGGCAACGTGGGCCAGTATAACCAGCTGGTTCGCGCGTGTCTGGCAACTGGCTCGTTTTGCATCATCGACATACACGTGAGTCTCACAACGTTGTAGGAGCAGATTGTTGATCATGATAAACTGAAATAACCACAGAACTATGCTCGGTTCGAGGGTCAGATCATTGGGTAGGCGGGATTCGGGAGTCTCCCCAGACAGCACTTGCTTGTCGGATTGACTGTGCGCTTGCTGACCATGGAATTTTGTTATATCTAGACAAGGCGGTCCCACGAATGAACAGTTCGCAAACCTCTGGTCTCAGATCGCGTCGCTTTACAGGAACGAGAGCAAGGTTATCTTCGGCATTATGAACGAGCCGCACGATCTTCCAGATGTCTCCATCTGGGCCGATACCGTCCAAGCTGCAGTGACGGCCATCCGGGAAGCGGGCGCGGTCACGCAGATGATTCTCCTCCCGGGCGACGACTTTACTGGCGCGCAGACGTACGTGAGCAACGGATCCTTTGGCAACCTCTCACGCGTCCACAACCTGGATGGGTCGAACACGAGCCTCATTTTCGACGTGCACAAATACCTCGACTCGGACGGAAGCGGGACGGCACTGGAGTGCGTAGCAGACCATATTAACGACACCTGGATTCCCCTGTCCCGCGTGCTGGTCGCAAACGGTCGCAAGGCCATCTTGAGCGAGACAGGTGGAGGCAACACCACATCTGTGAGCTACATTTCCAAGGTTCATCGCTTCAGTGAGTTTGGTTGGTTAGCTGATATAGTTGTCTCCAGTGTCTCACAGCCTTGTGCAATGAGCTCGCCTTTATCAACGGCAACCCCGATGCTTTCATCGGCTACACAGCCTGGGCAGCCGGTGGCTTCTCCGCCACGGACTACAATCTGACCATGACCCCGTTCGGCACTGCGGGCAACTTCACCGACCAGGAGAACGTCCGCCAATGTGTTGTCGGCACGAGGGCCGGCCTGAACTCGTCGACACTTGCGACCTCGCCGATGATGCCTTCGGCAATGACACCGACGAATCCTGGCGCGGCTTCGTCTGGCGAAAACGGCGGTGCGGCCCAAGTTGTGACTGCTGGAGCACACACTCGAGAAGCGGGAATTGTTCTGGGTCTTGCCGGATTTGCAGCTGCCTGGTTGGTTTTGTGATCGGCCGGCGGATTCACTCAGCAGTAGAGGGGAAACAATGTAGACGGCGGAGATGCACGTCGCTGCGTATAGTAATAATAATGGAAGGGATGGCTTGGCGCTGCCAACATTGAGTCCAGATATGCATTTGGGTCAACCATATGGCCATGACCTCGGGTTGAAGATAATGATTATTATGCCAGAGCTCTACGGTAGACAATATGCGCCTTAAGAAACAGAGCGTAGTAGATGAGAAGGAACCCTGACCCGGTAGTTACTTTTGTGGCATAATTGCCAAGAAATCCTGACATGCCGTCTTGGTGTTTTCGGGATGTGGCTGAGCACTGAAATCGTCTCTTCGGCTTCAGACAATTTTGTTCAGGACACTATCAGCGTGGGCCATCCACTGCCCACTTCTCATCGACACAAGCTTCTCTCAATACTCGGCTAGCCTAGACACGGACCGAGATATCTACATCAGGTGAGTGAGCTAGCCTTGCTGTATCGTCCCCGGAATCAACGTCAAGATGAGGCCCACAGCTTCCCCCCGGCTGTCAGCTCGGACCCCTGAGCCGCAAGTTGATCAGCTACATATTGATGCTTTGAATCTGACCTTTCGAACAGTCCACTCGGACACTAAAGGCTTCTTCCCTGATCTTAAATTTCACCATGCCTAGCAAAGGAGTCCAAGCTTACACATATATCGCCGCGCCCGGTTGCTCGATCGAGCTGTCGGTGCCAGGCCAGACCGTGGTGAAGAAGGAGCTCCACGAATTCTGGAACGGCGACCTCGAGGTGGAGTCCGATAACATCGACAGCTTCTTCAACAAAACAGGCCGCTTCACCTTCAAGGTTTTGCATGATGGCAAGGTTGTCACTGAGCAGTATATGAAGGTGAACGCCATCACTGGGTCAGCCGACGAGGGGACTATGGTCTCCATTGCAGATACGCACTCCATCCTGAACCGGGATCCGAATATTATTATCTCCTTTGGCTTCTACGAAGCCGGGCAGGGCCATGATCTCCTCCCCGGCCGTCACCAGTGCTACATCACCGTCACGCCCAACTACTCAGACTGGATGGGGCGTGTGGCGCCGATCGGATCACCGCAGAGAGATCAGCCATTCAGGAAGCTGGTCCTGCCCGCTGCACACGATGTCGGCATGAACAGCATGCAGAATTGCAACGCTATTCTCAGACATGCTGGAGGAGCTGTCGTTCGGACCCTCCTCAAGGGTAACGAGCAGTACGCTCAAGTCCTCTCTGAAATTGCCGACACACTCAGCGGGCCGGGAGTGGCAGCAATCGCTCCCAATATCGTGGCGAGTCTCGCCATCACCCAAAAAGATCCCCTCCCATCTATTCTTGCCCTCGGTGCCAGGTATTTCGAGTTCCGGCCTGCTTTCACCCACCGAGAGTTGAGACAACATCTTCCGGACAAGCCGTACTTTCAGCACAGTGCCATTCCAGGCATGGCGTATGATGAGTTCCTGAGCGGAGTGGTTCGCTTTCTGTTAGACAATCCAACCGAGATCATCGTGGTTCAGAATCGCTGGGACGGTAAGTTTCGTGGTCTCTCATAATTCTCAAGTGGAGGAGCAAGACTGGTGGTTTCTCTATGTAAATCAAAAGCCCAAAGATACTGACTTCAAGTAGGAGTGCCAGCAGAGTGCGACAGACCTTCTGACCAGCAGCTAAATGAACACCTGGAAGCCGCGCTTCGGTTGGGCGACGGTCACGACCACCGGATTATCGCCGGCAACCTAGACGATCTCAGGAACAAGAACATCGGCGAGCTTCGTCGCGAGCGCAAGCGTCTGCTCATGCTCGTCAACGTGGACTCGATATCGACCTACACGGACGCCGGCAACGCCACGCTCAACGGCGACAGCATCGTGGAAGGCTTCGGCGCCGTGCTGCACCCGGAGTGCTGCGGCGGCCGCGGCTTCATCAACATCCAGTGCCAGGCCACGGCATCCAACATTCCCAAGGCCGTGGTGTACAGCGTGCTCTCGGCCAGCGCGTCGAACAGCTGTCTGCTGGCGACGAAGCCGATCTGCGACGCCAAGACGCTGCCGTGGGTGCGGAACAATGCGCTGCGGGCGTGTGGCAACAACGATCTCATTGTCGTCATGAATGATTTCTTCTGTGGGGCTACGGCGGATGTGGCGATGGAACTGAGCCGTCAACGCCTGGGATGAAAGACTGGAGCGGCGGTCTCGAGAGCGAGCCGCTCGCTGCTGCAGGTGACGATTGTACCATACTACGCTGGTGGGTACTGCTGGCACAGGACTCACAACATGTAGATCAGATGCGTCAAGCGCTTGAAGATCCACATAGCATTCTTGCTGTTGCTGGTATGGTTCCAGTCGATTCTAGAATTGTCATGTCGCTGTGTGACAGTCGAGTTGTACCTAGGTAACTTCTTCCCAACGCCGCAGTAGGGCGTGAGGCTCACTCTGCCTTACCAATTCTATCGATTACAAACATGGCATGAGAAGCAGTCACTTGATTTATCAAGGTTTTCATGAGGTGATTGCATCCATCCGGTGGTATCCCGTTCCGCGGACAAGCCATCCCAGACCATCTCTGCTCACACTAATCCCCAAAGGTAGTATTGCATGCGTAGTGAACACATTTGCCGCAGGAAATGGCACGGCACTGCTATGTAGATCATATGACTGAACCATGAGCGAAGATGATGCTTAGCACGAACTCATGGTCGGCAAAGCAGGCCGTCGATGTGACCTAGAACGAGCCTAGAAGGACGCCGCCTTCTACACTAACAGTGTACTGAGTATAAAGTATACTCTACCTATCTTCGAGCACCTCACAGTTGGCTCTCAATTCGATCCCTAGAGAATGAGATTAGAACATCACCTCTCCAGCCATACTTAGGTATTTTAACGACCATAAATGAAATCCTCAGAGCACACACGCCGCCGCAGTCTCTCGCACGTGCCCACCCTCAGTCTGGGTGAAGACATCGACCTAGTCATCGGTATGACCGCAGGCGCATGGGCAGGGAACGAATTCTCAGAGGCACAGAGCCATAACGGTCGGGCGGGCCATCTTCTCAAGGCCGGACTGGGCGCCGTGGTTGCGGCGGGAGCGCTCAAAATGTTGGGACGGGAGCACCGGGAGAATCACGAGACGCGGCGGCATCACTCCCACCACGGCATTGGCATGGAGGGCAAGCAGAGGGGAGAATCAGATAACCACACACAACATACGAAGGGCCATCACGTGCACCATAGCGATCGACTAGAGGGCGACGATGGATTCCACGAACCCCACCACCACCACCACCACCACCATCATCATCACAGACCGTCGCTGGAGCGCAGCGAGGTACGCCATCGTAACCACATAAGCCATCATCGGAACGACAGAGACGACGAAGAAAAGTCTAGCCACACCCACCAGCCTCATCAACATGATGCGCAGCAAGATGGACACGAGTCTACCCGAGCTCATCGGCGAGCCCTCCTTGACGCAGACAACCAGCCCTACCGGAGGCATAGCTTCGATCCCGAGCGCTCAAAACCTTTGGACTATCAACGTCGCCAAGGTCGGCACGATTCTATGTACCGAGTACTCGATATTGATTCAAATATGAGCCCAGGAACTTCTCGAGCTGCGCCGCGACAAGGTGAATCCTTGGGACGAAACTACACTGAGCCCGAAGAGCGCCATGTGCATTTTGCGCCCGCTGGGGACTATGACTAGGAGGTTCTTGTACATGGCCAACCTTCGAGCCAGACCATGTCTGAAAAGAACAGTAAATCATAGAGTACACAGTAGTAAGAAGTGGATATTATATTCCCATTGCCTGTGGTTATTGTACAGAGACGGACCTTTTTTCCAATACTGGCGGCGCGGACTGTGTCCCACCTTGCCACTTTGTGCAGGAAGAAATTTAGGCCCTTTCTTCACAGCATCTTCCTCCTCAGACTGTCAGCATCTGCTGGCCGAGGCTCCCTTACTTTTCAGTCGGGGTCACATCGCCCGGCGATTCCTTGACGCCCGCTGTCTTCAAGTCCCCTCGGTCACTATGATCCTCAGGCTGACCCTCGAGCGCCAGATGTCGGCCCTTTGCGGGCTTCTTCTTGCCAGTGATGTCGAGATAGATGGACTTTGCCGTGTACGCGAGGGTCTTCCGGCCTTCGAAGACAGGGAAGAGGCCGACGGCAAACAGGGAGCAGAAGATCCAGATGATGCCCACGACGACCCAGCCGGTGAAGAACTGCTTGCTGAAGATGTAGCCGGAACCGTACATGGGCATGGGCCAGAGAACCAGGAATGCAATGCTGTTACCCACGTTAGCCAAGTGACACTGATGGTAGACCTCGGATTGGGGAGCAGCTCACGTTAAGAAGGCCGTCATGGACTTGCTGATTTTCCCTGCCCGCAGTAGCTTCTTCTGCTCCGCCTCAAACGTATCTGGCGTCTCCACAGTGCTGCCGGGGGTGTTCTCTAGGTCGAGGTGAGCCGTAGCGGCGGCGTCGTGGTCATCGCCTTGTCGGATTTGCATCATGGACTTCCAGTCATAATGTTGGAGACCGAACACAAGTGTGAGGACAGGAATGATCACAAGGGGCGAGAGCAGGGCAACGCTATGGTCTAGGTCAGCATTTATGCTTTCAATAAGGGCGATTTTTGCATCCGGAGACAGAAAACATACACGTTTCCGGCCAGCATTGGGTCGTTGGAGCCGGTGCAGGTCACGTCGAGACTGTCACAGCTCTTCCTTGCAGTGACCAGCCACGCGATCAGGGCGAATGCCAGGCCCAGTGGAGGACTCACACACGCCTAGCACCCCGCAGTCAGTCTTTCACTCTACCCAAAACCACAAAAGGCACATTGCCATGGGGGAACAACTCACAGCCCACACGTTCTGCCCAGCCCAGGTGAGCGACAACGTGGCCGGAATGACCGCGGAGCCGATGATGACGCCCATCATCAAATACAGATAGCCCATCGAAATGCCCGCATAATGCAGCCCGACGGAGAAGGTGGCGATGAAGATGGCGTAGCCGACCACAAAGCAGTGGCTCATCCAGATAAGCCTCTTGCCGCTTGCATCGGGCTTGAAGTACGTGCGGTAGATGTCATAGGTGCAGATGGACGAGACGGCGATCAGCTCGGACGAGGTGGCCGACGTCACGGCCATGAAGACGATGAGCAGGGTGGCAATGGCGCCGCCCTTGCCCAGCAGGGCTACGGCGGCGTAGGGGAGGACGAGGCCGGCGGACACGTCGGCGTCGGTCATACGGTCGGGGTAGGTTGGGAAGCGAGGATTCTGGGCGGATGTAAGTATGATTTTGGAGCTACCAGAACGTGTGGAGTGTGCCACTTACTGTTTCGAGAGCGAGCGCTGAGAGTCCCATCTGATGATGCTGTGGTTAGTTTCTCGGTGTTGTATGGATTTCGAGTCCAGAACTCACTGTGGTCGCTGTGAGCCAGGGAATTGCAAACCATGACAGTCCGCCAATGATGTACCCTGGCAAGGCATGAACGGGAGATGCAGCAATGGCCTTGTTGTAATACCCATCTGCATAGGAGGTTGGTAAGTCTTGTGCTTATTTTCGGCGTCAAGCCATCCATGGCCACTCCGGCTCTTCGTCAAGCCACAGGTGATAGAAGACCATGAATCACTTACTGTCCAAGAAAACGGTGCCAAAGTTGCCCACGATGTTGATGACGAAGAAGATGGCACCTTCACGAGACTTCATGGTCTGATTTGCTGGTCAGCGCTGTTGATCATGTATGTCCACAGGGCCATTGGGGCCCTCTTCCACGACTCTACAAGCCAAACTGCACTTCACAACAATTTTTCGCTCTCAACCACGAGAGATTCCAACGTACCAAATAGCTGCCATCCTGATTCCCTTCTACGGGGTGGCGCTGAGCGGCCTCGACGAGCAGGTCGTAGACTGCGGACGGGCTGCCGAGCACATCCGAGTGTGCATACGCCGTGAGTGAGAAAATAATGATGATGACCAGGAGGATGAACGTGTGAATCCAGTCTGTCAGGATTGTAGCTTTCAAACCGCCGACCTGCAGGATGTTGTGTTAGAAATGGGTACCGCCAGGGTACAAAGGGGGAGGATAACATACCATCGTGTAAGCTACGACGCCAACAGGAAGCAAGTAGATGGCCGCCACGGTATGCATCCCCGTCAGAGCTGTATATTGTTAGTATACACAAGCAGCTCAAACATCTCTCCCAACAGCGGCGAGGACTCACCATTCACAGTAGCGCTGCCGCCCACAATCAACATCAACGTAACCAGAATATTCGTCACCAGCCCAAACACCGTAAACACCAGATGCGCCGCCATCCCATACCGGGCCTTGATCACCTCCAGGAAAGTGTGCGCATTTGGCGCGCGCCGTTTCAGCTCGATCGCCAGCGTCGCGAACAGCAGGATCTGCACCGTGGCGCCCGACGCGTACCAGAACGGCCCGGACACGCCGTAGCGGTAGCACACGCCCGTCGACTGCAGCAGGGTTGCGGCCCACGTCCAGCTCGACACGACGGCCGAGCCCACCAGCCCGGACTTGACGGTGCGGCCGGCGGTGGTGAACATCTCGGACGTCTGCACCTCGCGGTTGTAGCGCTTGAGGACGAACGTCGTGAGAATCATTCCTGTGCGGCGGGGGCCGCGGCCTGGTGTTAGCTGGGGGCGGGGGGTTCAATGAGAAAGCCAGAGGGAGAGAGAGAGAAACTCACCCAGCGCGAACAAGGCGCCAAGACCGACGACGATGCCATAGCCAACGCCTTGATCTAGAGCTACCTGCACCATTCTTGGTGTAGAAGAAGATGGCCTTGGTGATGTGTTCTGCGAGATCCCTTCTATTCCCTTACAAGCAAGTCGAAGACGATGTTTCTACACAGTAGGTAGGCACTACTAAATAAATAAATGTGGAACATTTTTGTGGGCGAGCAGCTGTACTGTACTAAACCACTGTTGCACAGCTTTATCTCTGTGGCTTGATGCCCAGAAGGGACTGGCTTCTGCAAAAGATAAGACACAGTGCTGATGATCTAATTCTAAAGTTTGCAGCAAATCATAGGGCATTAGCAAAGGGTTCATAAGTTGATAACGGAAAAATCCCCTCTCCCTTCCAGTAGCACGCACGAGCTGAGCGCCCGACCCGCGGAGATTTGCCGATCTAGCGCCCCCACGACACGGTTCTGGAATCGCCTAACAGATGGCCACTGTTTGTCTCGGAGAAATCTGTTAAGGAGTACCTGCATGCTACCTAGGTGGTGGTGGTGCACATGCTTCCGGCATTGACAGACTTATCTTCAGCGCACCAAGCTTCAACGAAGCTTTCCATGGTCGCTGATAAGCATATGGTCAGCGAAGCTTCGTTTTGTCGATCCTACTAATAATTCCGAGAGCCTCACTTATTACTACCTACTATTACTACCTACTATCACAGCTCGGAGCTCGAAAATAACGCAGCGGAACAAAATGTCCACCGTTCCCCTGTTCTCACCGACGCTGCTGCCCGAGTCTCATCAGCAGCTGCCCCCAGGATACACCATCCGGCCCCTCGAGAAAGCAGACTACCACAAAGGCTACCTCACCACCCTCACCACCCTGACCTTTGTCGGCGCGCTGTCCGAGGCAGAATGGAGCGAGCGCTACGACGAGATGGCGGCCGCCAAGGGCACGTACTACCTCCTTGCGATTGAGTATGAGGGCGCCGTGGTTGGGACGGGCAGTTTGATTGTGGAGAGGAAATTGTAAGTAGGCCAAAAGCCACTGCCACTGCCACTGCCACCGCCACCCCCCCCCCCCTTCTCCGGCGCTGGAGGAGTGGAACGATACACAAACTTTGCGCATTCCGTTTAGCGGCTCGGCTCACTTAAACTGCTGCTGGCAGTATTCACAACCGCGGCCTGGTCGGGCATGTGGAGGAGATTGCCATTGCCAAGGAGCATCAGGGGAAGGGTTTGGGCCTGAAGATGATCCAGGTGCTGGATGGGATTGGGCAGAATGTGGGCTGCTACAAGAACATTCTGAATTGTGGTGCGAAGAACGAGCCCTTCTATGTAGGTCCAGCTCCCTCTGTCTGTGATTTCCATGCGGAGCCCCCAAGCCCAAGTACGTGCCATCGTATAGGTATACAGAGAGCTAAACAGGCTGGCGAGCCGCCGTCCGCAGGTCAAGTGTGGCTATCACAATTCCGGCATCGAGATGTCGCATTACTTTGAGACCGCGAAGGACGACTTCCATAGGGGATAGAGGTAAGATCGAGTAAAACTTTTAAAGGACCCTGCTATGCATTCTGGAAATCATTCTATGGTATATGTCGTCGGCTTGGGCCTTGCGCATTCTTCATTATGCCCACACCCACACACCCACACACATATGCTACTTTGTCGCCATCACTCACCACCACGCAGCCGCAAGCACGACCCGCGAACTATCGCCCACCTCGAATGTGTACCGTCCGCTGGTCATCATGACCCAGTTCTGCTCTTCCACGTCCCAGTAGCTCAAGTCACGCCTGGTCACGTTGAACTCGACCGTCTTGACCTCGCCCTTCTCCAGGTGCACCTTCTCAAACCCCCGCAGCACCTTGACCGGAAAGTCGAGCGCCTTCCGCCCTTCCTCTGGATAGCCCAAGTACAGCTGCGGGACGACCTGGCCGGCGCGGGCGCCCGTGTTGCCGACGTCTACCGAGATGGTCACGTACGGCTCCCAGAGATCCGGGTTGCCGCCCTCGTCGCCGCCTGCGCCCGACGGCGTCTGCGCCGTGTCGTAGCCCTCTGGGTAGGGGTATGGCTCGCCCACAAGCTCGTCGAGGTCGTCCACGTAAGGGTAAATGTACTTGTCAAGGCGACGGATGCTGTCGTCGTCCGGCCACAGAGCCTCGCTCTCTTCGGGGATGTCGGAGCTGTATTTGGGCGGTGTGGCACCTGGCGAGGGTCGAGCCGCGGGCAGGGCAGACTTCTCTTTGAGAGGAGTGACAGTCACGTCTGAGTAGTTGAAGGTGGTGTAGCTGAGCCCAAAGCCAAATTCGAATCGCGGTGCGATACCTTGCTTGTCGAAGTACCGGTAGTCGATGTAAAGACCCTCGCTGCTGGATATCAGTACAGTAATTTCTCTGTGTGCGTGCGGTTCTTGTCAGATATGTACTCACTCGAAATCTTGCTGGGGAACTACGCCGTTCGGGAGGTACAGAATCTGTCCGCCAGGGCCGTAGTCCTCTAGCGTCTTGCCAATGGTGTAAGGAAGGTGACCAGAGGGGTTCTCGTCGCCAAATATGATATCGGCGAGGGCGTTGCCGGACTCTTGGCCGGGAAGGTTGGCGTAAAGCACAGCCTTAACCGTCGGGAGATCGATCCACTTCTCCATGACCACTGGGCCCACGGCATGGATGACCACAAGAACCTCGCCCGAGCCACCGCCGCAGCCATTGGCGACCTTGACAATAAGATCGTCGCCGCCCTTCTGCAGGAAAAGATCCGGCCTGTCTCCGGAAACGCCCTCCCACCGAACGAAGCCCTCACCCGCATCCGCATTCGCAAACACAATGCACACATCCTGATCAAGGGTGGTGGACGCCTCGGAGAAGTCTGGCGTGTTTGTGAGGTACTCGGAGAACTGGACCATGGACATGTTGAAGCCCTCGCGGAGAGCATCCACAGGCGGGACCAAGTACGGGAAATCAACAGCGCCGCTGCCCCAGCCACTGCCGAGCGTGCCTTGGTTGCAAGCCCGATCAACGCACGCGTTCGGACCTTTGCCAGGCCCTGCATCCTCGCCAAAGATGCCGACCTTGAGTTTTCCCTCGTGCCTCTTGCGGAGGTCGCGCTTGGCATCGGTGAAGCCCATGCGGTCAATGGGCAGGAGGTTGTCGTTCTTGAGCAGGACCGTGCCCTCGCGGGCCACGGCGCGCGCGATGTCCTTGTGGTCGGCCTGCACGTTCACAAACTTGTTCACCTCCACGCTCTCCTGGTCCGTCTTGCTCCCGGGAGCCATGGTGCCCATCTTCTCGTAGGTCCAGGAGGAGAAGTTCGGGCCGGAGTTGTCGAACTTGGCCGGGTCGTCCTGGCCAAGCTGGTACCACGCAGCAACGACCCGCGTGACCATGTCGTTGAGTCGCTCGAGAGGCACGGAGCCGTTCATGATGGATTTGGTCAGCTCGGGGCCCCAGTAGGACAGCCCATCAGAGAAGAGCTCCCCGTCACCCGGCATGGTCATGTCCAGTCCGGCGAGCGCACTTGCTACGCCCGAGTGCTGTGCTCCCCAGTCTGACATAACGAACCTATTGTTGGGAGGATCGGGTTAGTCGCTGAAGCGTGGCACTGGATGAAGGAAAAGGGTGTTAGACCTGGGGGGGGAACATACCCCTGGAAGCCAAGCTCATCTTTGAGGATACCATTGAGCAACTTGGAGTTCTGGCAGGCATACGAGTTGTTCAACTGTTGGTAGGAGCACATGACGCTTGCCACGCCAGCCCTGATGGCATCGCCAAAGGGCCAAGCATACAGCTCGTGAAGAGTCCGGTCGTCAATGTTGGAGGAGATGGCGTGCGGCAGCGCCCACTCCCACGGCTGTCGGTAGTGCTCTTGCTCGTTGGCCACAAAATGCTTGACGGTAGCCATGACGCCCTCGGACTGGATGCCCTTGATCGTCTCCGCCGCCGCCACGCCCGCAAGGTACGGGTCGGCGCCGAAGCCCTCCCAGTTGCGGCCGCCAGCAGGCATGCGCCCGAGCGGCCCGACACACGGGCCCAGCAGCACGTTGATGCCCTTATTCCGCGCCTCGTTGCCGTGCGCCGCGCCGCGCGAGTACATGAGCGCCCTGTTCCAGGTGGCGCCCACCGTCACGCCGGCGGGGAAGGCTGTCGCGTTGTCCGCGAAGCGCAGGCCCAGCGGCCCGTCCTGCAGCTGCAGCTGGGGGAAGCCGACGTGGGTGGCCGGGCCGTTGGTGCCCACGGCGAGCCCCATCATCCAGCCGGTGCCGGTGGTGACGTTGACCTTCTCGGTCAGCGTCATCTTGCCGACCATGGCGGACGCCTTCTGGTAGCTGTCGGCCCAGGTCGAGGCGAAGCCGCCTTGGGGCGTGGGATACCAGGCTGGGGATTGTCCATATTTCGGTGCTTGCTTGAACTTGTTGTACACCACGGCACCGCCTCCGGCGATGATCAACCATATGATCAGAATCACAGAGCATGTGGCTATGCAGCACTTGGAGCGGCCTCGGAAAGGCCGACGCCACGAGCTGTAGTTGATGGTTTTTTGGCCAGTGATGAAGGCTGGTTGTTTCTCTTCGTGATGGGCTCGGGAATGAGAGGAGTCGTCGAGGTCGATGGGATCGGTGAGGAACTCGGTGGCATCGAGGTCGGAGTCGAGGTCGTCGGAGTCGATGGAGCGACGAGTCCGTGAGAAGCCGGCTTCGAGGTCGTCGTTGTCAGCTTGGCCCACGGAGTGATACCGCTGGTTGGGCGTCAGAAGCCCTGTCTTGCTCTCGTCCATGATGGGGGTTAGGAAAAATGCCGAAAAGGTAGCAGCAGAAAGATCAAAAAAGAGAGCGAGTGGTTATCCGGATCATATCGTTGCTGCTCAGCAGACAGACAGACAGAGAAAGGATGCTGGATGGAGGTGGTTGAGGTTGACTTGACTTGACTTGATACTTCAGTCTGCCAGAAGAGAGTGTTCAAGTTACAGACGAGCCATTGGACGATGAAGACAAGATGGAAGACATCAAGATGGCAAAAAACATCTTGTCGCTTTGATGTGTTCCTCAAGCTTATTACTACCACTAGTATAGTATACTCCGTAGTGGCAAGCTCTTCTTCAGCCAGCCAGCAGCAGAACCGACTCGGGGAAGTTGAGCTTGAAACGATGGTCGGACCCTGCGAAAGCTTGGCTGGCGGCGCTCTGACGATCTTTTGACTGCTACAGCATCTTGAGCTTGTGCGTTCCGCTGGGCCTTGGCGTTTCTTCGCGGTGGAAACATTGGTTCTGGTGCTTGCATGTGTACGAGGTACCTGGGGCACGCTCTTTTTTAGTACGGGGTGGCAAGGGGGGATTATAGCTAGGGGCCGCAGCTGCAGTATGTACAAGTACGCCCGGTTTGTTTTACCACTTGATTGGAGGCTTTTTCTGTCATCTGAAGATCATCAGCGACTTTATTTATAATGGCGACGCTTCATCATGGCAGTCTGTCCTGAAATCTGCATCCCGAAAACGAGAGAGCGCAGTGCAGGATATACCGCACAAAATATAAAATATTGCGCCGTGTCAATGGATTGGTGTCAGTACCCCGGATTCTTTCTATCGGCACCGGCCACTGAAGTTCTCCAGATTTAATTGAGTGAGTGGGGCAGGAATTGCCGGACTGATACCAGTCACGAACAGTACGGGGGCCTGCAGGAACGCATCTACTGTACAGTATCTCCGTCTATCAGCCCGACCTTGCTATCTCTGGGTGGGCCATTTTGGAGATGACATCCCAAAGTATGTTCCCATGTAACGTTCAACGCGGCGATATGCAGAATAGGCAATGGACGGACTGGGACTGGACCACCACGGGTCCAATGTGACCCTTGGGGATTGGCCGACATGCCTCGAATACTACTTAGTACTTAGACATCCTCCCCTCCCAGGCCGTCCTTCGTGTTGGGACTGCGAGGCTCTGTCTTAAAAGTGACCACTGCCTGCCACGCCCTCAAAGCAGTCCTTTTGAGCGCCGTCAAAGTCACCATGCGCTACTCCTGGGGATGGGCTCGTCCACAGCTGCTGCTGCTGGCTTCCCTCACCGCCGCACAGTTCAACAATCCTGCCGGCGTAGACATATGGTGCGGGAAAGCTTACAGGGAAACGTGCGTATTCAACGAATATAATTCTCATCCGCATCCCATCATGGTGAGTTGATGACACTGACAGAGCCCGCAGAAATTCATCCTTCGATCCCGGAGGTTGGTTTGAGTACCCAGCAGCCACAAGCACTCCCTCGCTCAGACTCAAGGCTAAACCTCGCATGAGCATCTATCTCGACACCGATGCCACTGCTTCTGTGCTCGTAGATGCCGAGATACTGTACTACGACATCGGTGAGCCCATCGCCGAGACCTTTCTGACCAGTCCGGCCCAGAAGCTCAAAGTCACCATCTCGTCCGAGGGTGTCGGCCTTGGCTCTGCGGACTTGGACATCGGATCAATTGGCAATGAGATTGCTGTCAGTCTGGACGGTCTGTCCGCAAGGATGGATCCTTACAATCTCACGATCCACGCTGTGCTGGCCAACTCTACAGTTTATACGGCAACTACGAACTTGTCTTACCTCCCATATCCGGATGAGTACGGCAGCGTGGCGAGGCTCGACAACCTGTATGGCGGCACATATGCTCAGCGAGGCAGAAATAGCTCTTGGGTTGAGATATACCCTTACACGTAGTGAGTACTCCTTTTCCTTGACATCTATCTAGATGCACATGCATGTTTGGTCTCCGGCCGGATGACCCACCTAGATATGGATACATACCTAGGTACTGATTCCATCCCCCAGCTACGTCCAATGGAGCCTTTACTGGGACGCCAACGTGACCACTCTCGATGACTTCTCATCCTCTTACAACATGATCCATATCGTCCCCACCGGCACTCTAGGCGACAAACCTTTTCCCTGGGAGCAGTTCCAGCCCTACCTCGATCGTGCCGCCGAGCTGGGAATCTGGCTGCAATACGACGTCCTCTGGACCCCGGAAAACGTCACCTCCATGATCGAGCAAGTGACCACGCTCCGCACCCACCCCAGCATCCTCTCCTGGTACCAGTCCGACGAGCCCGACGGCAAGTCCAACCCGCTCAACGCGACCGGCCTCGCGTACGACCTGATCAAGTCCCTGGACCCGTACCACCCCGTCTCCCTCGCCCTGAACTGCTACGACTTCTACTACGCCGACTACGCCGCCGGCGCCGACATCATCGCGCCGGACGTGTACCCGGTCTCGACCAACACGAGCTTCTCCACCGTCTACAACACCGTCTGCAACGCCACCTACGGCTGCTGCGGCTGCGACGACTGCGGCGCCGGGCCGACCGTCTTCTCGGACATCGGGCTGCGCCTGGACGAGTTCCGCCGCCGCGACGGCGTGCTCGGCTGGGCCAAGACGCAGTGGTTCGCGCCGCAGGCGTTCGGCAACGAGACGTTCTGGACGCGCTACCCGACCGCCGGCGAGCTGGACGTCATGACGCTGCTCGGGGTGAATCACGGCGCCAAGGGGATCGTCATGTGGAACTTCCCGACGACCGCGGAGCTGAGCGCGTTCACGAGCGAGATGGCCTCGCTGTTCACGGGCCAGGAGGCAGCGGCGTTCTTGATCGGGGCGCCGAGGACGGGGGATCTCGATGTTGCCGGGGCCGATGGGTATCTTGATGCGGCCGTGTGGGTTGATGGGACAAGCGGGACGGCACTGGTGAGTGTGGTGAACATGAACTACGACGCTGTTGGGTCGGTTAATGTCGCTCTTCCGACTGGAGTGACAGTCTCGACGATCGACAACTACCTCTGGGGAAACTCGACATGGCAGATCGGCGAGAACGGCACCCTCAGTGTTGCTTCGGGACTCAGCGGACTCGAGACGGCAATATTCATTGTGACTGTAGCATGAGAATTCTACCATTGTGGTCTTGTGGGTATCAAGCTCGTTTATGCTCCTCGACCAGCTCTATCTAGTACACATATCGAAAGTTGGGGTTCTCCTTGTCCGTTTTGTCTTCAAATGCATGCACAAACGACTCATCGTGCGCAGCTTGTACACCCTGCGCCGCCAGCCGATCCCGCTTCTTGTTCTGGGCCATCAGGTACCAGCGCAGCAGGATGATGTCGAGGACGAGGAGCGTGTAGCATCCGAGATGCGTGGCGAAGGCGATGAAGTACCGCGGGGAATCCCATTTCAAGAAGACCTGTGGGCCTTTTTATCACGGCGAGAAAGGGTCAGCCGCAAGGCCAAAAGTCATGACGTGGGAAGAGAATGGAATAGGAATAACTCACCGACAGCGTTTCCGGTAGCCCAGATGACGAAGTTGACGGTAATGGCGACAGACTTCTTGGTCTGCCCGGCGATATTTCGTGAGATCAAGGACAGGGCGAGGGTCTGGGCGGACCAGAAGGAGAAGGTAATGTAGTAGCTGATGAGCAGCCCGATGTGCTGAGTCCAGGTGTCTAGCGGCACGACCATGAGGCAGATGGTGCCGATGAACGATCTAAGAGAAGAAGACGTCAGCATCGATCCGAGAAAGGACCAGCCAAGGGGGCGCTTTCGACAAAACTCACGGAACGGTAAACGCCAGCATCACCAGCAAGTTCTGCCCCGTCTGCTTCACCAGCCACAGCGACGACAGCAGCACAATGATAATATACGCGCCCAGCACCATCGCCAGCAGCTGCGTCTGCAGCGTCGTGAACCCCAGGCTCTTGATGATGATCCCCTGGAAGCTGCCCAGCCCGCTCGTCGGCAGCGTCGTGCACAGCGCGACGATCGAGTACCCCCACACCTGCGGGTCCAGCAGCGCCTCGACCAGCTGCGCGGGCTTGAAGGTGCGGTTCTGCACGCCCGTCTGGTTGTCGCGCACGCGCTCGACCATCAGGTGCTTGTCCTCCTCGCTGAAGCACTTGGCGCGCATCGGGCTGTCGGGCATGTACCAGCCGACGAAGAGCCCGAAGAGCACCGAGATGACGCCGTATCCGAGGAAGAGCCACTGCCATGACTTCAGCGGGCCGCCCTCGATGAGCGAGAAGCAGTATGCGAGGAGGCCGCCGACGATTTGCTGCGCGCCGTTCATCATGTACCCTGTGACGCTTGTCAGTCAGTCCACAACAATTTCCTCGCAACCCCCATCCCCCCCGGGGGGTGGGGGGAAATGACCTACAATAGATCACGCGCGCGGCTTGCTCCTCACGCCGGTACCAGGTCGACGAGAGCACGATGAAGGCAGGTTGGCAGGCACTCTCAAAGAGGCCCAGAAGGGTCCGGACGGTGACCAGGCCTGCGAAAGTGGTGCAGGCCGCTGTGCAGGCGAGGACAACGCCCCAGGCTACGATGCTGAACCCAAGGTATTTGCCAATGGGAACTCTATCGTGACATGGGCGTCAGACATGGGTTCTTCCTTCTATTGCCAGGGTTGTTTAGGTTTTGGAAGGGGGGGGGGGGTGACTGACCTGGCGATGATGTAGTTCTGAGGATATTCTACAATGAGGATGGTAATGTAGATGCACGTTGTCAACCACGAATATTCTTGGCCTACGAGGTTTGTATCTTCGGTTATTCCCCTATCATCATCAGTACCGTATTAGCAAAGATGATGGAGCAGAGAATCTCTCCATGAAAGGCGCAGAGGCCTCTCCTCTGGCGCACAAGACTCTGATGAATCCGAGGAAAACTCTCGAGGACCAGAGACTTACATGATACTCGCAAAGCTGAGCGTGCCCTTATCAATGGCCTGAAGAAAGTACGTCCCGACCATGACCGTCAGGATCCGCCGGTCGATTTTCCGCCGTAGGTCGACATTCTTCTCTGGGGATATGTCAATGCGAACATCGGACGCATACGCCGCAACCTCCTTGTCGATCTTGTTGTAATCAGGGTGGTCTTTGGCAAATTCGACCTGGTCGTTGGTCAGGACGTGCTCTATCTTGCCGTTATCCCCTCCGTGTGTGTCGGCGGAGTGTGACATGTTTGCGGTGATGATCACGCTCTCTGAGGAAAGAGAAGCTGCTGAGGAGGAGGAGGAGGAGGAGGAGTGTGTCTTGGACAACAATATGCAACAATCACCGAAGGTTGAAGGGTGAATGGGCTTGTTTACCTGTCATATACCAACACAACAAAAGTTGAGAAGCACGGTCACCCACGCAACATCTAGCTACTGTACGTGACTTCGTGCCGCTGGAGCCGAATGCTCCAGCCCTTGTCATTGGTACCGGCTATTTCCTCATTGTTCATCTCCGCCTTTTCAGGTTGTACTTTTCCTATTCCTGCCGTGATTACGGGTGACGAGTCGTCACAAAGAACAAACGCACACAGGATCGTCGCCCCGCAAATCCACCCTCGCCTGCCTCGCAGCCTCGTTCCCCGGAAAAGTACCCCAGAATCGTCTCCATTTTCCCCGTGGGGTAAGCAAGCCCTCGCGCAAAGAGAGGACAAGGTCGACTCAGCCGTCCTGCTGCCAAGACCTGTGGGGGGTTGGAACATCGTGACTTTCGGTCCAATTCGGGCCGAGCTTGCTCCTCACGCGGACGATGGACACCGCTTGCAGAACATACTGATTTTTCCACCAGTCGCTTGGCCACCTTGGACATGATTGTGTCTATCATGCAAGGCGCGTGTGCAGATGTGCTGACTGCAGAGCGGCACGGGGACTGGTACTGGATAGCGTTGCTACTCATCTCGTGCCAGACCTTACCTGGGTAAATCCCAACAACGGCGGTCTCCTAACTAAGTGATATCAGCAGGGCGGCCTGTCTTGTCCTTCTAGCACTTCACCAGCCCATCACACCTCCTTCACCGTGTGCCGGCCAGCCTGTCACCCGTGCCGTTGAAGCCAATTATTGACCTTCCCCCTTCCCCCCCAAAACCCCCTGAACAACCCCCAATTCTCGCCCGCCATGCCGACGGAGATACGCGGCATCCGATACGCGGATGTCCATAGCAAGATCAAGCTGCTGATCGATGGCATGGTCAACATCAAAGACAAGACGGGCGAATATCTCTTGAAACTCGACGATGGCCGAGTCATCGACACCAAGGGGTGGAATGACTGGGAATGGACCCACGGGATTGGGCTGTACGGCATATGGCAGTACTACGAGCTGACCGGCGACGCCGCGTCCCTGCAAATCATCGAGGCGTGGTTCGCAGCCCGGTTTGCCGCGGGCGGCACCACCAAGAACATCAACACCATGGCCGTCTTCCTGACGCTGGCGTGCGTCTACGAGCGCACCAAGAACCCGACCTACGTGCCGTGGCTGGACTCGTGGGCCGAGTGGGCGTACCACGACCTGGAGCGGACGCGGTTCGGGGGCATGCAGCACGTCACCTATGTCTCGCTGCACGAGAACCAGCTGTGGGACGACACGCTCATGATGACCGTCCTGCCCCTGGCCAAGATCGGCCTGGTTCTCAACCGTCCACACTACGTCGTCGAGGCGCGGAAGCAGTTCCTCATCCACCTGCAGTACCTCTACGACGCAAAGACGGGGTTGTTCTACCACGGCTGGGAGTTCAACAAGCCGGGAACCAGCTCGGCAGCAGCAGCCCTGGGCCACAACTTCGCAGAGGCGAGGTGGGCGAGGGGCAACAGCTGGCTGACGATTGCCATCCCGGAGTTCCTGGAGATCTTGGATATCGACCTCGCCACGGATCCTCTCGGCATGCATATGCGTGACGTGCTGGAAGCCCAGTGTGCTGCCCTGTCCTCCCTCCAGGCCAAGTCGGGGCTGTGGCGGACGCTGCTTGACATCGAGGAGAGCGAGGGCTCATACCCCGAGGCCAGTGCAACAGCTGGGTTTGCGTTTGGGATCCTCAAGGCGAGGAGAAAGCGGTACCTCGACCCCTCGGTGCCCTTCTCTCCTGTAGAAGCTGCAGACGGTCAGAGGCTTGCTGCGTCAAAGCCGAGTCTGTATGATGAGACAGCTCTCAGGGCAGTGAAAGCTGTGCTGGAGAACGTCGATGAAAATGGCGAGCTGCTGAACACTTCCTTCGGCACAGCTATGGGGTCAGTTTACAGTCCTCTCAGGTATTGCGAGTTTTTGGCTAACATGTGAACAGCACCACACTTCAGCATTACAAAGACATTCCGATCACCAGTATGCCCTATGGACAGGCCATGGCAATCATGGCGCTGGTGGAGTTTCTGCGGGTCTATCTTTAGAGGTGCTGAGCTGTGGTACGAACGATTGTCGAACAGGCCCGGCGACATATTTCCCGATGCTCGTCGCCCTTCCAGCACTAGACGCTTCAACGGCCACGGGATGTTTCCTTGGTGTCCGGTGAGCACTTTAGACCAAATCAAGGGACTGAAAATCTTACATATTAGACAGGGAACAATTCCAGAGCCTACAAATGAGTTTATGCTGGTAGCCAACATGAATGCAAGCACAAATTTGATGTATTCTGGGTGGGTTGAAGCTGCCCCGGGCTCACCACAACCAACCATCCGTGTGTACTAAGTAGGATTCACCAGCGTTCTGGCCATGACACCATCGACGGATGGATATGACCTTCGTCGAAAAACCTTGGGAAACCATATAGAAGCGCACATCGGGCGGGGAATAGTACGAGAGTCCATCTCTCGCTGGCAACAGCCGCTGGTGAGACAGGTTTGCTGGTTTCCATTGTGCTGCAGACCTACCCACGCAGAGCCTTCACTCATGCCCCGGCCAAGGCCGAATATTCTCATGGCTATCCATTCCCCTTATCATTAGTCCATTCCATATTTTATGGACCACCTCAAGAACCAAGACTTTAGTTCCTGCCTGCCGACGCCGCACGCGGTAAGTTTGCCTCTAACGCAACTTGGCCTGTTTCCAGGCCGCCACACTGTCAAGCATCACGCAGCTGCTCCGTAGTCAGGAACAGGAGCCAAGTTGCAATGTCAGTCAGGAGGTAGCGTCACACGGCATGGGCGCACCAGATTTCTGACAGTCGGTAGAACGACTCTCATTGGCCCTCTTCCATCATAGACCACCTGCAGGTACAAAACACCATCACATCATCCAGAATTGCCGGTAGAATCAACTGCCAGCGATGGTCCAATCCATAGGCCGCTGTCTACTTAACTAGCAGTTTTAGCCCCGATGAAGGGCCGCAATTTAGCCCAGTTCTCCCCCTGTATGCTTGCAATACAGGCACGCGACTAGGCCCCCACGGTTTTTGGGGTCTGGATCCTTTTTACTGCGTCCCATGTGCTCTGACTTATCAGTGATATCGAGGGCCTATTCTAGAAGGTGCAGTGATTATTTTGTGCATTGCTCCCTAGGCCACGAAAATATTCTCATCCGGCCTGCCTGTGATTCTTCAACCAGAAGACACACACATCCATGTCTCTTGATATGCCGCCATAATGATATGCCACCACACATAGTCCTTCGCAAAGTAATCACGACAGATACATGCCTGTCACTTTTAGCAATGTTTCCACCCCCTTGGCAGTCTTGTGGCCTATTTCGTCCACGACCTGTAGTCGTGTGAGAACCCGCTGCCCTAACACTCTTGGCAGGGTTGCTCTCCCCTGACCCAAGAACGTTGGCTCAAAAAAGATCCAAGCCCAATTACTCAGTCAACCTGATACCACCCTCCATCAGGGACCTCTGTCGAGCCACGTGTGGCTGGCGCCTGCAACGGGCCCGCGGCGCGCACATGTACAGGGCGGGCACCAGGACACGTCCCGAGGCCTTGTATTTTACGTACTTTGGACGGCTCGGCCCCAAGGTGTCAGAGCCTCCAGTCAAGGAAGCCGGCCGCCCGACATGTCGGTATCAGAATGGCTAATTTGCAAGGTCTGATGGCCCCCTTCTTGCCTCTCATTCGCCGCTTGCTGCTGCACGCAGGTGGCATGGCCAAATTTGATATCACGTTGATGGCGACGACGTCCTGTGTCTGATGGCCAGCAGCCGAGCTTCGTTGTTTCCAGGGGGAGGATGGGAAATCTATAAGTGCTGCTAATATGTGCTTTCTTGTCCTGGAGGATATGTGCTCGTTGTGCGTACTGCAACACTTCGTTTTCGCTGGGTATCACTCCTTCTTCCCTAGCACTTTGTATATACTCTTCTCTTCACTTACAACTGGGATACCCATCCCCACAACTCTATAACACTCCTTAAGAAATAACAACAGAAGCAAAATGCCTTCCCTATCATCCCTCGTGGTCCTATCCCTAGCCTCCTTAACAGCAGCATGGGCCCCACCCGCCTACTCAGGCTTCAACACCATCTGGAGCTCCGACTTCACCTACCCTTCCGGCACCCTGCCCAACAGCGACACCTGGAACTACATCACGGGCTACCTCAACGTCAACGCCGAATGGGAGGAGTACACCTCCTCGACGCGCAATCTCCAGTGCTCGGGCGGCCAGACGCTGCAGATCGTGCCGTGGCGCGACGCCTCCACCCGCTACGGCTGGACCTCGGGCCGCATCGAGTCCAAGTACACCTTCACGCCGGCCGCGGGCGAGGTCACGCGCGTCGAGGCGGCGATCCGCTTCGGCACCAACGCCGTCGAGACCAAGCAGGGCATCTGGCCCGCCTTCTGGATGCTGGGCGACTCGCTGCGCCGCGGCGGCGGCTGGCCCGCGTGCGGCGAGGTGGATGTGATGGAGACGATCAACGGGCGGCTGACGGGGTATGGCACGGCGCATTGCGGGACATACCCCGGTGGCGTGTGCAATGAGGGCAACGGGATCCAGGGGAGCATTGGCATTCCGGACCAGGGCTGGCATGTTTGGCGGGTCGAGTGGGATCGGAGCTCGAATTATTGGGCCACGGAGACGCTGAAGTGGTCGATGGACGGCAGCGTATTTCAAACGATCACGGGTGGCCAGCTGGGCGAGAGCATCTGGAATTCGTTGGCTCACTCGCCCATGTATGTCATCCTGAATGTTGCTGTGGGAGGAAACTGGGTAAGTGCCACTTGCGTCTCCGGACACTGCTTCTCCTCTGCTGTGAAAGTAATGGCTAACGCTCGATCCATAGCCCGGATATCCGAATAGTGCTACTGTGGACGGTTATGGAAGTATGATGGAGGTAGGGTACGTTGCACAGTACGTGTCCACGTGATCTGGGTACTCGCGCAGGCACGGGCGTGATGAAGGCACACATCTCGGTATTTGTGTCGGATGTATATAGACACAAGGCTGGTTGTGGTGCTCGATCGTTGGATATGTCGACCCTTGTCTTTCTTTCTATGTAGATATTGTCCTTTAGTCTTGACCAATTTGATGCTTGACTCCTCACCGTGACGGACTACCTGTGGATGATATGCCCAGCCTAACTTGCGAGGCGGAGGAGACTGCTTGACGAAGCCAAATGCCGTTGTCTGAGGCATTCAGTGCCCGGTAGGTCCTCCCGCACCCCGAATCTTAGTAAGACGGCGTCTTTTTCCACACAGGAAGCTCCCTAAGCCGATCCCTGTCGAAGTCAACCTTGCCCTTGGCATCAACCCAAGCACCTTCGTCTGTGGCCTCGATCCCATCCGCTGCAAGACTCTCAATCTCCTGCTTGCTGAGACCATTGTCGTCCTTTGGCAGCCAGAGCACCGGCGTCTTGGATTTGAAACTCGGATTCTTATACGCGTTCTGGATCTCCTCGTCGCTATACTGCGGTGGCGGGTCACTCGCGGCAGCGGTGTGTTCAAGAAACGCGGTCATTGCCTTCCTTGAGGCATAGACTTGTGGTTCAAAGAACCGAGCAACAGGATCGAGGACCTTCTGGGGCACGTGAAGTTCTCGACCGATTTGCTGGACGCGTGAATTCCCGTGTGCTTCGTCCTCTCCTTCTGCCCGACCTTCCTCAGCGCCCGCCAACAAAGCCTCTTGCTCTGGGTCTGCGTTCTCGCCAAGGAGCATACTGTCCGGGAAATGGTCCTCCAGCGGCTTCAGATAGCGGTTGGTGAGAATATGATAGGCAACTGTGCCGAAGAATAGAACCAGGACGAGTGCAGATGGTCCTTTGGCTTTGCGTAGGCCGAACAGACCAATGAGACACAACTCCCCGATGTATACACCGGTCAAAATTTGTTGAAGGGCGCGGGTGTAGCACTTGCCCTTAGTCTCCAACTTGGGCTGGACGACGAACAGCAGGTTGTACTTGTATGCGTAATAGAACAGTGATAGTCCGATGGTCGCGAATCCCAGAACGAGTGGTGAAATGCAGCTGTAGACTAGCGCAATGATGATGAAGTTGGTAAATTTTGGGTAGACCTTGCCCCATCCAATGCCCTTGAGGCTAGTGTACTGCTGGTATTTGTCTCGTGGAGTCTTATAGATGAATGCCTCGAAGAAGAGATACTCAAAAAGATCCGACCAGTTCATGATCGTCTTGACAGACGAGGCAAGTCCTTGCAAGATGAAGTAGGTGAGGTAGAAGTTGGACGACTTTGGGATGTTGTCGGCCAGCAGCTGTGGGACATGATGAGGTTCGTTTATGATTTTTGGGATGAATGCCGTGGCGGAGGAGCTGAGTGCCGTCACCAAGAAAACCTGGATGATTTGAAATGCGTAGTACCATGCTTGCACTTGAAGCTCGGCCGATACGGTGGTTGCCTCGCCAGATGCCTTGGCAATGCCTGTACAGGGTGGTTAGTGTTGGCCCTGGGCTTAGAGTAGTGAACCAGAGATACTCACTTCGCATGATGATCGGTACATATGATGCGAGCATGCTCGTGAGAAGAGGAGGAACGAATCCCGTCAAAAGACCGAGAAGAGGAGCCGGAAGGTCCTTGAGCCAGTGAAGCCACTCGAAAGTGGCCAAGTAGTTCACATTCGAGATGGATCCAACGATGGCGGTCGGGATGGACCAGAATATGATCAGCAATGCAATGAACACATTGGCGAGAGACTTTTTGGACAGGCGTTCCGCTTGAGGCATGGCAAGGTTGCGCCAGATGACCTCGCTGGGAAGAACGCCGATAGACCTGGACTTGACGGCGAGGTTTGCTGGCACAGGAAGGTAGTGTTTGGAATCACCACGGTACGCCTTCTGTGCCGACGCCTGATCCGTATACTCGACAAATATGGCGCTGCGCTTGTTCACTTCGGTGCTTTCAGCCGTGTATTCTTGCCTCTTGTTGTCGACTTCCTTCTCCGCATCCTTGACGTCGCGTCGGAGGTGGTTGATAAGGTCGGCAGCTACGCCGGCAATGTAGTATTGGCGCTCACGCGGACGTGCATTCTCGACTTGTGCATCGTCTGTGGCCACTCCTGTCTTCGCAATCTTTTTTGTCGCTTTCCTGAGAAATGCGACCTCGGCATACTCCAGCTTGGTGGCTTTGCTGTCCCTTGAATCCACTCGGTCATCGAGAGGCTTTGTAGCCTTGACGATCCATTGAGTCTTTGCCTCGTTGCCCCAAGCTGATTTTACGTCATCCGCCGATGCGTCTTTGGGCGGGTCGAGGTAGAGAACGGTACGAGATGATAGCCGAGAAGCGTTGGCTCTTGATAGATACCAGGCCTGGCGAAGGCCTATCAACCAGATGCGCTCCCTGACGACGACGAACATGACAAAGCCGAAGAAAAGCCATGCTACCACAGCATGGGCGTAGAGTCGGTCTTTGTAGTGGACATTGCCGAACCCAAGCTTGTCAAGCTGCGAAGCATCGCCTCCACCTGTAGCGTTGACTGGGAAGAGGATGGGCCATGTGATGCAGACGCCAATAAAGCAGATGAAGATGGTGGTTCTGAGAAACCTCAGATAGAGGTAGGCATCAAGAGATGAGTGCTCAAGCACAAATTTGTCATTGAGCTGTCTGACTGTTCGGATCCATTCGAAACGCTTCAGGCTGGATATCGGTGTTCGGTCTCTACATGCTAGTGAGTACCGACGAAAGGCGCGGCCAACTGTGAACGGAGTGCTTGCGTAGCTTACTTTTCAGGAACGACATCGATGAAAGTCCTCGGTGCGTAGATCCTGCGGAAGGGCCTTCTGATGACGATAAAGACGGAGAGGAGCAGGACGGCACTGGTCAGAGATGGAATCAGGGCGGAGAGAATGGCCGGCAGCGAGGCTGACTGGTCCGACTGCAGGATTGGTAAGTCTCATAATTGACGAGGAGAACAAAATAACTCACCTCCGCGCCATCAGTTCCATTGCTAATAAGGCTTCCGAGTGTGGGATCCGGATACAGAACTGGGCGGTCATTCCAACCCTCTGTGGAGGTGAGCACAGCCTGCAGTGCCATAAGGGAAAGGGACAGAGAGAGCACGAGACCAGAGACTTCACTTGTCGAGTGTCCCAAAATGGAACTCGGGATGTGATGACACCGTGATCCGTTTTGTTGGCGCTGGAGGGTACTCTTGACACCTAAGTTATGGCGTCGTGGAGTCCAAGCTCCATCCTGAGCATGACCCCTGCGAAGATCCGCGAACTTTAGAAGTGACGGCATCGGACGGACCCGCTTTCTTGGGTCTCGTCAAGCCAATCATATGATGGCGGGCTCCTTGTCACCCTAACCCTGCCAACGTCACTTCATCATGAGCCGTACTGTGACTGTTCTGACTGATTCCTTCGCACACATTTATACTCAATCACACATGTCCAAGCACCACTCTGGCTCATATCCGCGAAAGAAAACGAGGTTATGATATCTATGGGGTGTGCAATTATCTATGTTCTCTATCTTTGATTCCTTGGGCGCCGTAGTCTTGCCCCTTGCCCCATCTCAGTGACTCGTTGAAGCCAACGTTATCCTGGGCTCTGGGCTCACGGTTGGGCTTGAATGCCAACAGAATCAGTACCAAGTGGGAGTGTTGGGCCAATGCTGAAGCATTGTATTGACAGCCGTGTTCCACTCGACCTCAAAGCACTGGGCCAGCTGGAACGCCTCCGCCTCATCCGGGTCACGGCCTCCCCACATCTCACGTCTTGTTGCCTCCAGTAAAGCATAGGTCGAAATGAGGTTGCTGTACAAATTGGTCAGTATGCGATGCCTCATCCCCCAAGTGGTTGATCGAGCTCGAGTGGGCTCAGGGAAGTGGAATACTCACTCCTCTACAATCTTGCGCAGACACAACCAAGCCATGTTCCAGCTTCGGTTGCTGTTGGGGTCATTCTGCACACGCATCTGGATGTCCTGGTCAGCTTGCGTGCTCAGTTACGGAGCCATACAACAAGTACCTTTGCGTCGTCTAGCACTCCCGCGTTGAACGGATAGTTCCTGCTCAGACCCCGCAACTCAGTGAGAAACTGGTTGCTGCTGACATAGTAATTCCACGCCTCCGTCATGGGTCTTTGGAACGCAAGCGCGTCGTTTTCATCCTCACATGTGGCGGCGGTGCGCTCGATGCGGACGAGCTCGGTCATCGTGTTGACCGTGTGGCTTTCGAGGGATTTGATGAGCTTGCGGACCGAGGGCTACCATGGCTGTCTGTCAGTCGATGGGAGCTCGTGGGGTCATCGAGGGCTCTGATCAAGGGTCTTTGATGGCCTACCTGCGCATCTTTGTGTTTCTTTCCGTCTTTCTTGTGTCCGTCAGACTTGCGGTGGGAGCGCGAAGAGGACATGATGATTGCGTGTGGGGACTTGAAGGCTCTTCAGTGGTTTGTCTGAGAAACTTGAACCTGTTTGTTGCAGAAAATGCCAACGCAATGTGCAACCTGCAAGGTGACCTCGACAGTTGAGCTGTTGGTGTTGGCGAATATTCTTACCCTCGTTGGAATGATGGTGAATGCTGGTGGTGTCCTCCCAACGCCATCATCTCGACCACGAAGGGGAGACCGTTTTTATAACCATTGGCCGACACCCCACTGGTGTGAGTGTCATCATATAGGCAGTGTGTCCTGTGCCTATGGGAACGTTGAGCCTCATCGCACGTTCTCAAGCTCACGCGATACCCGGCTCGGGCTCACACAGCCCAGACGTGGTACTTGGGTACGTGGGTCCAAACCCCAAGAGGAAGCCTCTTTCTCGCAAGCGTATATGCTGTTGGCCGACCAGGACGGTACCTTGATCAAGTACGGCCAGGACGGCTTGGACAGTAGGGGTTATGAGTACCACGTCCAATCGCTGCGTCTGCCGAGGTAGATCTATGTTAAGTTTTGACGTATCTTGCCGACCGTTGAGCAATGCCCCAAAACGGAGACTGGTTTGTGGGTGTGGAGTCACCTTGTGTACCTGAAGTGGCGTCTTCGATTACAGCTTCTAGAATTTTTCTACATGCAGAACCAACATCTAGGGGCACCTCGGGCCCACCCCTCTTCGGTGTGGTACCATGTTCGGACAATTGGAAACACTCTCGGATTGGCAATGAACCTGCAACAAAAAAACCGACGTGGGTAACTGATCATCGTCTATGCCCAATGAGGTTGTAGAACACGTGCTGCACGTGGACTCCTTCTTAAGTGCATGTCAGAAATGCGGCTGATAATTGTATGAGATATGTGGAGTCCATAAGGCGCCCGCTCCGCAGGCATCCTCTATTCGGGAGAGACGAGCTGCAAACTGACGATATCAATGGCATTCCAGCGGGAATTCTGCTTGGTCTGTACTTCGGACTGCTGAGGAGAAAACTCAAATTCCACCTTGAAGTAAGTACTCAGTAGGCACAGCCTACTCCGTATAGCAGACCACTTCTACGCGCATCTCAGATACGCTGTTTCCGCAGACGAACAACGGTCATATTTCGGTTAAAAATTGCTCCATGCTTACAGTAGACAAAATGCACTTATGTAGTTTCCTTCTGGCAGCCTCAGCAGCAAGCTTGCAAGCCATCCCTGGTGATAATCCTACAAGTGCGGTCATAATACCCGATGGCTGCCAATCATCGTCAATATAGTATTACGAATGCAGAATATATTTTGGGATCATGTTTAGTAAAGAAAAAGCGGTAAGGCGTACAGCATCCTCCAGCATTGGCACGCCTTGTAGGGCTGCAGTAACCTGCATCTTGCAGCATGCAGCTTCATCCCTCATCTGACATGAGCCGCACGCGCAGGCTTGAGAACCACGACCCCAGTACTTGGTATCATTGGGAGTGGACCTCTCCTGCCGTCAGCGGCCGCGGTTGAGCGGCACGCATGCGGTTGGGTTTCAGTCGACGATTTTCGACCGAAGTCTTCCGTAGTCTAGCTCACTCCTGGGCCGGCGTCGGCGTTCAACGACAAGAAGCTTGTAGGGAATTCGGGGATAGACAAGCTCAAATTCACGAGGTCTGAGCTGCATCAAAGCTTGAGCTACCTATGCACCCTCAGTCTTACGTACCGAGCCCACATCGGCCGAGGTTGAATTTGCCGGTCCAGGCGCCCAAGCCGCCCAAGCAGCCCAAGCAGCCCATGGTCAGTCTTGGTTTGAGCCTCTTTGGGTGTATGGACACCGAAAGTTCTTTGCTAGCCTTGGAATGTCAGGTGGACGGACGTATACGGTTGACTCTCGGTCCGAGCGTCCGTTTTGGGCCCATCCTTGCGTCGCCCGACATTGAGAACCACAACCTACCAGGGACACCGAGGGCATGGGTGCCAGACTTTGTGGCTATGGTCAAGCAAGTTAAGCTGTTAGGGCTGACAGCTGTCGAGGAATGACTCGGGAACCCCGTCTTCCTGGGGGTGATATCGTGACCCATCTGTATGGTCACACAGCAACAGCGACAGGACGTACTCAACGCCAAAACTCAATATGTTGACGGCGATCCATTCTTGGCAAGCTTAGGATGACGGAAGCTGACCCGCTTCCTAACACGCCAGCTCGCGGCGGACATGGAGAGACGAACCACGGTTTTGACTACTCAGGAACGACAAGTTGCTGCCTGATGTTCTGAACGCGGGCTACTCCGTACATGTCTCCAATTCGCCGAGCCTGAGAGTGACATTGGCAAAGAGAGGGTGTTCTGATTATGGCGTTGGTGATTCTTGCTGAATGTAATTATATCCAGACCACGGCAAAGCCCCAAAATTACTGCCCAGGACACTTGGCATCCTACACGGAGCTCTGCTGATGAGGCCTCGCGTCCTCGAGGTCTTCGTCCTCTTCAGGCACTGTCGTAGCATTACCATTACCGCCGTCGCTCTCGTGTCCATTGTCTTCGTCGTCGTCACCCGTGAAGTCGTCACTTTCCAAGCTACTGCCATTAATCGTCAAAGACCATACCCAGCCGACAAGAGCCACGCCTCCAAACAGGCCCCAGGCGAGGACCTCACCCTTGGGCTGTATACGCGTGGAGAGCGTGAACAAAGCACCGGACACGAAGGGCCCGAAGCTGCGACCCGCGGCCGAGAGGCTCTGGGCCAGGCCGTTGAGGGTACCGAGGGTCTCGTGAGAAGGGGCCGAGTTTGTGATCTGATAGTGTTGTTAGAAAAAAGTCAAGCTGCTATAAAAGTTCTGACATAGCTCTGGGTCACTTACTAGTAGCAGCACACAGCTCAAGCCGCCCACTGCAGAGAAGTTTTTCAGGACAAGGATGACGCTGATTTCACCGAGCAGCCAGGCCCTGCCGTCGCCCAATCCAAAAAGTCCTTTCCCGCCCTTGTATCCAACCCATGGCATGAGGATCAATGCGAGAGCCAGTCCGAGCAGGCCCAATCTGAAAGTCTGCAGGTTGCCAAGCCGCGCCTTTACAGGCTCAAACAGCATGACCTGGAAGAGGATGGTGATGATGCCGGCGGCACTCATACACACACCGATCGTCCCCGGCTGTAAATCACGCCCAGTGGGCGATGCAGCACTAGCGAATATGGGATAGAGACTGTTGAAAGCAATGTTGGCGATCTGGAAGATGAGATACGTGATGAGGATGCTGATGGTGGTCCAGTTGAGAAGCTGGCGCAGTGTCGACCGCCGTGAAGGGCGATTGTCCTTGTCATACTCGGCATCGCTTTCGTAGTCGGGCGAGTCGGGTTCGGAGCGATAACGTGCATGCAAGAGCGACTGATTCTCTTCGGCTCTATCGTCCTGTTCGTTGGACCCGGCGTTGTCGTCCTGGGTGACTGCCATGTCGTGCTGGTGTGTGTGACCACGGTACCAGTGGAGGCCCAAGGGATTCCAGAGAGTCATTTTCGAGTGCGATCGGCCAAGATGGAGCCCCGCCTTCTTGATCCAACCTAGCCCGCTCGACTGCCGCCGTCTATCGACGTCCTCGAGTGTCTCTTCGAACCAAATGGCCAGAACCACCACGGCCACAAGGAGAAATACAGCAGACATGATGTTGGGCCCAAGGAACGGGTGCTTGTCGGCACCCACCTCACCCACGAGCAGGCCCCCAAGCGCAGGCCCGGTAATTCCTCCCAGAGAATACATGACGGGCAGCCACGTGAATGCCTTGCTCTGGTTGCTCCTATCAGTGACTTCGCCGAGCACGGTGGGCACCACAGCAGCGTTTCCATTCAACAAGCCCATGGCAATGTGCACAATCAGCACCTGCCAGTACCTGGCGCAAAAACCAAAGAACACAAAGCACACCATCAGCATTGCCGTGCCCAACAGCATGATGGGCTTGCGACCGATGCGGTCCGAGAAATAGCCCCAGAGGAAGTTGGTCGTCAGCTGGGCGAGGGCAAAGGAACTGGCTAGCAAGCCCACATAGAGCCCGGTCTGGCCATCCGGTATCTCCGGGAAAGAGGCAACCATGGTCGGCAGATACGGCCCTATCGAGTTCAAAGCAGTCTGCTCGCAGATACTCAGCAGGGCCAGCAAGGCCAGCTGCCGCACCGGCAACGGCGTGGCATCGCGGTCGGAATGGTTGTTACTGCCCCTGCTGCCGGTATGCCTGTGTCCCCGTCCCCTGCCCTCCCCGTAGTTCGCGTAGGGGTTTGCGTCGGCCGTGTCGCTGGGCGTCTTGGGCGGCTGGGTGGGGAAGGTGTGGTACATGTGGGTAGACGTGCGGCGCATGCCGGCGATGTTCTGTCGCTTGCGGCCCGAGTTGGCGCCATAGCTGGAGGGAAAGGAGGGGAGCGGCGCGCCGGCGTGGAAGGAGCCGGAGGAGGTCAACCGGACAGGGCGAGCCCTGGTGGCTGGTCGGGCAGAGGAGGGAGGAGGAGGAGGGTGCGAGTTGGCGGCGGAGGCAGAAGAAGCAGAGGCATCGGCAGTGGTATCGTCGGCTGCTGGTTGAGACATGTTTGGCGGCAAGATATGCCGCAGTGTAAAGACAGGCGAGTACTATGAAGGCTCTAAGCGATTCATCCTGGGTGTGATACTGTCTTGATCTAGATCCTTCTATCTTGAGGGCGGCCGGTCGTTCTAAGACCGCATTTGCTGAGTCTTATGGAATGAAGAATCTATATTTTCCGGGCCGGTTCAGCCGGGGGAAATTCGAAAGTCATCCCACAGCGTCAAGACTTCGTCATGGTTCACAGATTATTGCTGGGAACATGTGACATGCCCCACGATCAGTCTCCACGTGGGGGCTGGGTCGCAAGATATCAGAGAAAGGAAAAAACCAATGACGCAACGAACGGAGGGTCTTGTCCTTTCGGTGACTGGGATGATGGATCAGTGCTCACGAGATCCAGAGCTATTTATCTCGGTTTTAGACAAGCTGTTCGTCTTGGTCCAGGCCGGGTTTGCCACAGCCAGTGATAAACATCTTCTCTGATGAGATATTGAACCCTGGATCCCGAGAACTCGGTAAGGAGCTTATTTGCTCGGCCCGATCCCGGAGCCGACCACGTCTAATCTTCAACATCACATCTTCATGCAGTATATCTACGTTTCTCTTGCAGAGAAAACACGATACAGCCTGGTGCTTGACAGTGTTAGAGTGCACACTCGCCCCTGCCGATGTTGCCTCAAAAGCAGGACCTGCCTCAGTGAGTCTAGGTAGCGAGTTGACCTGCAGAACCAGCATCAGGGCCCAAGCTCATGCGAGTGGAACCACTCATCAGTCAGCGAAATATATTCTGTTTAGGCCTGAATTCTTGACTCTCACACGTTGAATTCGACGCCTCACAAGTCTCAATGGCATCTCTACCAAGGCTGAGGTAAGCAATCGTTGTGCTTGGGACCGTCGTACCATTCCTCCAGCTTACACAGCATCAACACTCCCTTAGCGAGGCCGAGCTTGCCGAGAAGCTGGTGAAAGATGGCCCTCACAAGCAAGAGCCAACGAACCGGCGTGTGCGGGCTCTGGTCGGCGGAAAATGGATATTCGACACGCTTGACTGTCAATATGTCTGGGAGCACCCATATTGTAGGCTGGTGTGGTACTCTCCCTGGACTCTGCAGGCTCTGACATGGATGCACCGCGAACAGTCCCCTTTTTCTACGTTCCCTACACAGCCTTGGAGTCAGGTCCAGGTAGGATCTGGAAACAAACCCCAGAAGATGCAGGATACTGGTCTGGCACCATCCTGAGCGGGAATGATTCGGCAAAGGTCACTGGCTATGTCAAGGGCCCTTTGGCCGGACTCGTGAAGATCAGAGTGAGCGATGCAGGTCAGTCCAAAGTGGAAAACCTTTGATACATCAAACACTGCATCAGTTGCCTGACTTGCTTCTTTCAGAGTGGTTCGTCGAAGACGAGAAGCTCCTGGGTAATCACCCCAAGGACCCTTACAAGCGCATCGAGATCTTCCCCTCCACTCGCGACATCCGCATCGAAGTGGACGGCGTGGTCGTGGCACAGAGCACCGGCAACATGTTTCTGTATGAGACGTTGCTACGCACTCGTCACTACCTTCCTGCGACGGCTGTGAAGGACTGGGGACTTCTGACCAAGAGCGACACGACGAGCTTCTGTCCGTACAAGGGCCAGGCTGCGTACTATCATCTCAAAGTGGGCGGCAAGTTGATCGAGGACGCGGTCTGGTATTATGCCTACCCAACACATGAGAGTGCGGCCATTCAAGGACGGTTATGCTTCTACAACGAGAAGGTAGATGTGTTTGTGGATGGCGTCAAGGAATCGAAATAGGCAGCACAAAATGCACGAAGTAGATCTGCTGCGCCACCTGCACTGCTGCGGTGTTCTGAATCTAGGTTGATGCGCTGAATAGAGCTCAAGGTGCCCATGTCGAACGGGCTGGAGACCTCGCCGGTACTTTCCGAGGTCTTTCTTGTGTCTCTTCTCCTTCTCCGATGAAAGTCACGTCGATCCTCTATTGTGTCAAGTCGTTGCAGTACTCAAGGCCCTTCTCGCGGCCCCGGACATCTGGAGGCCTCAAGCTTAGTCCACGAGCATCGGAATTTCACCCCACGGAGGAACTATCGCCAACACTCACAAATCCGCTTACCACTTCCGAGTCCTGATATATTATCATGAAAGAATGTTCTCTCAGCCAATGAACTTTTCCGACAGTGTGGCTGGTGGCTTGCATGTAGCACAGAGACGTGTCATCGAAGCCGCTCACTCTTCTCTTCGACAAACCCATTCATCGACAGAGTATTGTATCATCGTGATGCCTTCGGTATGCATACAATGGTACCGTAATAGCTGGACGTTGAGCTTTGAATACTAAGGCAGTGATTGTGCCCGTTGAGAACTTGAAATCTGCTCAGGTGGTGGCCCTCGTGGCAAAGACGACCTGCCCAGCCATGTTTTGGTTACCGCAAGTTCATCTTTTTGAGTCAGCTCTGCCAATCATCCGAATCAAGTTAATGTCTTGCACAAGTAGATGCATGTACACTGTCCGAAAGTTGGTTTGCAGCCTTCTGGCGCAACACATAGACGTACAGCGATGGAAAAAGACAAAAGAGGCTGGACTAGACTCGCTTGTCTCATCATCTACGGCGATGCTCGGTTGTGTACCCTCGAGCAAGCGGAGGTAAGTAAGTATAAGGTGATTGACTACCCCGAGAATAAGTGGTAATGAACCATCAACAGCCGATTCATCCCTACACGTAGCTTAGTTGCTAATTTTCGTCTGTCTAGAGTCTTGGTCACCGACTCCCTCTTCGACACCGCCTACTCGGCCAACAACTCAGCGTCTACCAGATTTTAATCCCCAGCGGAATCCCCACGAACCCGTATTTCCTGCTATGTCAGTCGACAAGACCCCCGCCACCATCGCAGCAGGCTTTACCCTTGGCTTTGGCTTCTTGACCGTGTGGGAGGCCATCAAGCAGACAAAGCGCAACCGGGATCCCACGAAGAGCCTTTACATCTGGATGATATGGGGCGAGATTTTGGCCAATGCAGCAATCGGCGTCCTGGGTTGGCTCCTGCTTGACGGTGTGATCACGGTCACCATACCAGTGCTCGTCTTCATCCTCGTGTTCTATGTTTTGGAAATCCAACTTCTCATGCAAATCATCGTCAACCGGATCGCTATCATCGCAGAAACACACGAGATCGTTGTTCGGGTAAAGTGGGCTACGGCTGCGATCATAACAGCCATCAATATCGCTGTGTTCTGCATATGGATTCCGGCGCATCGCGATCCACCTGTCAGCGGCCTGTGAGTTGATTTTCCTCTTGGTTTCTTCACGCTTCCCAGCAGTGAGAGAATACGCAGATGACTTTACTGACATGCGTTCCCGTAGCTACGTACAGATAAACCGAATCTGGGACCGCATCTCCAAGTCGTTGATATGCCTCGTCGATGCGTGGCTGAACTGGTTCTTTCTGAAAAATGTCAAAGTGCGTTTAGTGCGAGAAGCCGGGCTCTTGAAATACCAGTCACTGGTAGACTTCAACACCAAGCTCATGGTTCTATCCGTTCTCTTGGATGTAAGCATTCTCCCCGGGGACATTTTAGTGCTCGAGCTCCAGCGCACACCGCACAGTCCCTTCTCATGTTGGGCTTGCTCCGCGCACGCACGGATTCGTGACCGCTGACTCCGTAACGCACACGAATCTAGATCATGCTCATTGGTATGATGTCTCTTCCGGATCAAAATGCGTACATACAGTTCCATCCTGTCGTGTACATGATCAAGCTCAACATCGAGATGTCCAGTGAGTCAACGACCCTCTACATATCCCTTCGTCTCGGCCTGTATTCCCCGTTCTGTTGTGCCCGGTCAATATAGAAGCTTACTAGAGCTTCTATAGTGGCCTCCCTGATCCTTAAACTGGTCCAGACTCGTAGGCCCGGCGCTGAATTCTGCGAGTTCTCTGGCAACACCCTTACAGGTAGCTTGAGAGGTCGCCTCACTGAGAGGGAGAGTCCTGAAGCAGATATTGAACGCCAGCCCAGTCTTACACTTGGGCCATGGCCGGCGTCCCAGCAGCCAGAACGAGTATCGGTACGCCAGCCTAGCCTGACCTACGATCCATGCTCCACGACAGGACAGCTCCAGGGAGGGAATGGGACCGGACATCTAGAGCCAGATAGGCCAATCTAGCAGTCAAAATGAAGAGCGGAATGTTTGAAATTAGTACTAGGTAATTACACAGCGCCCAGCACCTCCGCCCTTTCACACTGGAAGTCATTCCGTATGTGCGGTGCCTACACAAGCTTATGTCATTCAGGCCATTCATAATCCGGTATGTTGAACTTATCCCCTCCTTCGAAGGCGCTGCTGAAGAACTTGCTAATCCATGCGAACAGTCCCTTGAATTTCATGACCCAGCAGACGAACTTGAACACCCGATTTCGGATCCATATCCCCCAAGCCGTTTGTGGTGCCATCAACGTCAACACTCCGCCTGGAATTTGCTGCAAATCATCGATGATAGGCCTCATCCTCTCCTCGTACGCCTGCAGGCCTGCTGCGAGATCACCCGGATGCCTGCTGATCTCGCCGGCCAGAATATAAGCACCGGCCATCGCCAAACTCGTGCCTCCACCAGTAGGACCAGATGCATACCCAGCATCACCAACAACGACAAAGCTGCCTTTGTGCAGATGCGGAAGTCTCACTTGGAACGACTCGGAGGTGTAGAACTCATCCGTCTTCCACATGCCATCCAGTATCTCCTGAGAGTGCCACCCGGGCCCCTTGAACTGCTCCGCAACGAAGGCCTTCAGCGCAACGCCGCCTTTCTTGGCCGCTTCGCGATACTCCTTCGTGGCGTCGATCTTCGCATTTGCTGGCGACCTCTTCATGAGCGTGACCTTTGATCCGTTCGGCCTGGCCAAAGCGTAGGTAGCGCGACCCCCTGGCCGGGACTGCCCAAGGGCCAGCTTGGACCCGTGCAGCAAGTCTTCCTCTATGTCGAAAAACGCATTCCAGACGTTGATGGGGTTGATGTGATCGCGAACACCGATACCAAAGCCCATGGCGCGAGTGCGCGAGCTGGCGCCATCACACGCCACGACGAGGTCATAGTCGGCTGTTGTCAGGCCGTTCTGGAACTGCAGCGTGACAGGCCCCGACTCCGTCTGCTGCATCGACACGATCTGCTCCCCAAAGACATACTCGACCTTGTCGTTGTCCTTAGTCAGGTCAACGAGGACCCGCGACAGGTCGCCGCGGTAGATCTCGTACTCCGAAACAAGGCCCTGGGCTTCCGCATTGCCGGTGGACCTCATGATTGCGAAGGGCTCGCCCTTGTCGTCGACTAAGCCCATGCCTTCCATGTCGACCAGGTTGGCGCGCACGGCGTCCTCCATGCCGGGTATTTTACGCATCACCGTCAACCCGCAGCTGCGGATGTCGACGTTCTGGCCATTCGTGCGCAGGGACGGGAAGCGTTCGATGACGGTGACGTGGGCTCCGGTTTTGGCGAGCCAGTATGCTGCCGTGGGGCCCGCGATTGATGCCCCTACTACCAGGACTTTGAGGCTGGTCATCGCTTGAATGGCATGCAAGGTAGGCTGATGAACTTCGAACGAGATAGATGATGAAGTCGGCGACAAACAGGTGTCTCGAGGCTTGAGCAGTCGGCCGTCAATCAAGCGGCGGTGCGCCGGATCCTACTCCAGATGTACTGTCTAATTATATCGCAATGTGGGCATGCCACCAAACAATTTCATTTTCCGAGCCATGTACATAGCGAACAATGACGGGTTGTCCAAGATATTATATATTTGTTTGAGTCCGGAATTGTGCTCTTGTCCTTGACCGAAATCAGCCGGCTGCCAGTTGATCGCTGTCGCGGATGGTTTCGGACTTTTGATTTTGATTGCTTGTGTTTTATGCCGGATATCCGACCACTATTAGGCTTGGGCGAGCTACCCACCCAACCTGCGCATGTTTATTCAGACAGTGCCTGCATGTGATGACTTAGAGCGGCTTATGGCGCACTGAGAAGTGATTTCACCTGGGCCATTCCTGCCAGCAACTCAGCTTGACCACACATAGAAAGGCTTCATACCAGGCTCACAAGCACGCCCAGGGCTTCCCTTATGCTCTCCAGTCGAATACCTAGGTAGCAGAGATCACCTCATAACTATAGCTGTTTAACGAGGGAAGACTTTCTCCTCGTAAAAATATACATGTTACTTTAGCTTTATCGTAACTGCAGAACATGCTCTATTAGCATGACCCTAAAAGCTGGGTCCTCGCGTGCAACACAGGTGGGTACTCAGTCCTTACGGGGAGAGGTGGAGCCGATGGCAGACCTATATGTAAGACGTGAGCACCGAGAACTACCTAACACTTCATGATGGAGGCCGACGAGGGAATGGAGTGATCAGCCAAGATCAGTGTACATGCTGGCATCTAGACCAAATAGCTCAAAAGTAGTCAAGATGAGCAGATGCCAGGGAAGTGGGTCGCATATCACAAGACCATCATAACAAGTCACGGCATTTGACGGACAAGGCGGGCTATCGTGTATGCTCTTCAATTACTGTGTAAGATAACCTCAGAAGACCAAGATAGCACTACGACCTGAAATCGTGGCCTCGAATGATTCCTCCTGCATATCCGCCACCAATTTGCCCAACAAACTTCCCAAGCGCAACGCGATTCTTTTCCTCCTCCAAATCCCACCAACACAAACAGGGACTCTGAACTTACACCCGAGCAAGATGTTGTAGAAACACCAAGCAAGAGTGAAGGTATTGTGACGTAGAAACAGATGAAGTATCTACCAGGCAGCGCCGCCGGAAGCAGGAGCACCCCAGCCACCGGAGGCAGGAGCCGCAGGAGCAGCGCCCCAGCCACCGGCCGAAGCGCCTTCAGCAGCCTCAGGAGCACCCCAGGCGCCACCACCAGAGGCAGCGGTGTCACCACCGACATCACCGGCGTCAGCGTCCCAGCCATCTGCACCGGCGACATCATCGCCGAAGCCACCGCCGATCTCGTTCTCCGACTCGAACTTGAGAACCTTTAGATCATCGCCCTCGGGCATGTGGTGTTGCAAGAACTCAGGGATGGGCTGGTCCGTCTCCAGCATGGTCCGGACTAGGACAGAGGCCATGTCCTCGTCGCGCTCCGTGAAGAACGAGGTAGCCAGACCGCGGTGACCAATACGACCAGTACGACCTGTGGTTGATTAGCTTAAAGTCAAATAGCTGCCTGGAAAGATGTTCGCTTACCGATGCGGTGAGTGTACTCCTCAATGCCACCGTGAGTCATCGAAGGCAGATCGTAGTTGATGACATGAACAATGTTGCGGACATCGATGCCACGAGCCGAGACGGACGTAGCGATCAGGATGGGAGCAGTGCCAGAGCGGAAGGCGCGCATGGCGTCCTCACGCTCACGCTGAGTACGCTCAGAGTGGATGGAGGTGCAAGGCATGCCCTGATTGAACAGGAAGTCATCCAGCTCGTCAGCAGTGCGGCGGGAGTTCACGAAGATGATGGTGCGTGCGGGGGGCATGCTGTTCAGGAGGTCGACGCAAGCCTTGCGCTTGGCGGGAGCCTCGACGTTCATGACAACCTGGCGAATGTTGCCGTGGGTGCTGCCAGCACGACCAACCTTGAACCGGACGTGCTCCGTGGCGAGGTGAGTGCCAGCCAGCTCGCGCAAGTCCTTGGGGAAGGTGGCCGAGAACAGCATGTACTGCAGGTTACCGACTTCCTGTTCTATTGTGTTGTGTTAGCTGTGTGCTGTTGGAGCCCAGATGAGAGAGAAGGTATGACTTACCACCCCCACCGAGGATCTTGTTCAGGTCCTCCTCCCAATCACCGTGAAGCATCTCATCAGCCTCGTCGATGACCATGTAGCGGAGGCGCTTCATGGTCAGGTTGTTGGGACGGTCCATGAAATCAATCAGGCGACCGGGAGTGGCGATCAGGATGTCGCAGCCGAGAGAGAGCTGATCAATCTGGTAGCGCAGAGGGCCACCACCGTAGACGACACAGGGGCGAAGCATGCTGCGGTAGCACAGCTTACGGGCCTCCATGAAGATCTGGACCGCCAGCTCACGTGTTGGGACGACGATGCAGACCAAGGGCTCGGCACGGACGACGGGGTCGAAACCGGGACGATACTCAGCGGGGTTGGGGCGGGGAGCAGCCAACTTCTTCGCCTTGCCCATGAGCTTGTTGAGGATGGGGATCAGGTACGCAGCGGTCTTGCCGGAGCCTAGAAGTGTCGTCAGTATCTTGTGAAGGGTGGAAAGGACTCGAATTTAATGTGGAGCATCTTACCGGTGTGCGCGATGCCGACGACGTCCCAGCCGCTACCAATTGCAGGAATGCAATACTTCTGGATGGGGGTGGGGAGCTTGTAGCCACAAAGCTCGATGTTCCGGGCCATAGCTGGGTGCAGCTTGGCCTCCGCAAAGGACATGATCGGCACAACGCGGACAGGACCCTCCTGCTCAAGCTTGATCTCGGTGATGCTAAAACAAAAGTCAGCAAGGCAATCATGAAGTTATGTTTGTTTGTTCTTGACTTGATTGTGTCACTTACCGAGCGATCTCAGGACCGAAGATCTCCTCACCACGCTGGTCGGGGGGGCCGAAGATCTCAACCTCCAACTCGGGAAACTCGGGACCGATGTCTCCCTCCTCGCCATCCCAGTGGTAGACGCGAGCGTTGCCGTCGTACTCGCCATCACGGGCATCGTACTCCTCGTAGTTGTAGGTGGTCTTTTCGTGGTCGTTCCACACCTTGCCACCGGGCAAACCAGCAGGAATGTCCGTGTTGTCGGCAGCAGGAGCGCCGTTTTTGGTGGAGTCACGAGCGCCGTCGTTGCCGGTGTTGCCGGTCTTGGTGGTGGGCTCTGCGGCGACAGCAGCAGGAGCGGCGGGCTCAGCAGTGGGCCAAGAGGCGTCCTGGGAGGTCTCCCAGGCGCCACCGCCACCGTTGTTGGTGCCCCAAGACATCTTGAGAATGGGTCTGAAACGCGAGATCGATCAGCTTCTGCGCGGATACAGAATGGCGAAAGGTGTGACAACCAATGAGATGGGAAAGTGGATTGAGGACCGATCGCCGGAGTTGGACTCAGCGAATGCGGGATGGAGATGGAGGAGTATCGCTCTCAACAACAGATGGCGCTGGAGGATGAGCTCAAGGAAGGAGGTGGAAAATAATGTGATGGGGAATAAGAAAGGGTGGAGATGTGTCAATGGATACTCACCACAAAGAGAGGTTTGTTTGACGAAGTTGTCAATGAAGAGGCAGACAAAGCTGAAGGAGGATCAGTTGTAGAACTGTTGATGAAGCTGTCAGTCAGATGTCTGGTTACTGGAATGGATGGTCCAGGTAGAAAGAGGTTGTAGGTTGGATGGGTTGTAAGAGAGAGCAAGGGGGAGAGAGTTGGCAGATTGGAGGGCAGAGTTTTCTAAGAGCAGGTTGCTGCCCAGAGAGCACGCTCAGGTCTTAGCAGCAGGCTCTATGTTGTATGGGTAACAAGAGGTAGGCACTCTTGTGGAAGGAGAGTCCCAGAGGGTACAGAGGGCAGAAAAACTTGGAGATCTTGATGTGGCAGGAAGGAGCAAGCACCCAGAGACCTGTGGAATTGCCAATGGGCTTCCAGCATGGGGAGAGAAGTGCTTGTGCAAGGAGCTCAAGACTTACCAAGAGATGGAGGCTGGGGCTGATTGTATGCTCTTGTGCATGTGGATGGGAAACTCCAAGGTTTTGAAAGAGGGCAGATCAGAGTTGATCACTCAACAGTCTGAGTAGCTAAAGGTGACAAAGGAGGGTGTGTAGCGGGATGCCACGAAGACGTTGGGTCTCAAGCGTCCAGGAAAATGGTCGTATGGGAGAATCCCTGGCTGTGCTATCGCTGGATACCACAAGTGCCAGTGTGCTTGTGCGGGAGGAGGGATGAATGGGAAGAAGCAGAAAAGAGACTGTCGCGTATCACGCGCGAAGGGAGTTGGTGCTGCTTACCTGAACGTCAGAGATGACTGAAAGGACAAAGTGAGGATGCCAACGAAACTCAAAAGAGAGTTGAAGGAATCAGGAAGGGTGAGAACGAGGGCTCAAAGAGATATTGAACCAAAGACGGGTGGCGTAGGTGTGCGTGTTGACGTTGGTCGTGAATCTCAACGCAGGTGGGATGCAGACGGGAAGAGAGTCGCGAACTGCAGGCTGGAAAAAGCTCGCAGGCTACTTGAAGGCACGGACGTAGAAGGACCTCCAGGGATGCACGCAGGCGCATACGGAGACTATTGGAGAAAGAGCTGGGATATGGGCTCGGACCGGTGGTGGTTGACGAGGTGGTAGTCTCATAAGAGACGGGTTCAGAAGGAGGGCAACGCGGTGCTGTCACAGAGGCTGATGCTTGGGCACAGGAGGAGGGGGGTTTACGTTGTCAGGAGAGCTTAGGCCTGACCTCGGGAGTTAACCCAAAAGACACAGGGGAACCACCTACAGGGCAATGTCCTGTTTAGGAAGGGGCCAGTCTTATGTGGCTGCCTCAAGTACCTAGGTATGTATATAGGTAGGGAACGGGGTTACATGTCAAAGAGAGGACATGTGGATCCCTACCTAGGTGTAGTGAGGACTCAGGCCTTTGGTGGTGCTAAGACAGTGACCTTGACTTGTCTTTGAGCCAAAGCTGCTCTGATCAAAGGCAGTATCATTGCTTGGGTGATGCTGAGCTCACAGTATCACCTCGCGGTGATGATACGCCAATCCAGACGCATGCTGCTGAGCGTATGCAGAACCAGCCGAGACTGTGCTCTTGTCAGTAACGAGCTTCAAAGTCTTTATGAAGAGGGCATTGGAAGTGGGAATTTCTCTGCATGCGGTGTCAAAAGAGGCTATGAGGATGAGACCATCCCAAGAACGGGCAATGAGCTGGGAATTTGACGGTCCTTTATAAGTGTGCGAGCTTGAGGGTGATGGCAGCTTGAAGAGCATGTGAACTCGCGACGACATATCTATGATCTTCGTTTTGGACACCAGCAGTACTTGCTAGGGCTGATGGAGACCAAGAAGGCTCGTACTCGCTCTGAGACTGCATAGTCCAGTGACAGTGTGGTGTGAGGGCTTGCGCAATGAGGGACGTGAATCATGCTGAGATAGAGCAGCACCTCTGACATTGCTGTGGTTCATGTAGATTCATCGGCAGACTAAGGGGCATTGAAGAGAGTAGTCCACTTGCTGATCTAGCATGTTTACAGCCTGGACGGAATTGTCCAGGTGAACAGCAACATAGCTAAAGAATTGGTAAAATTCAAGGACCGAGACAAAACAGCGTATCGTGGAGTGACCGGATGTATTGCAGATACGTTCATGCTTGCCCTTCTTGGGTGATAGAGTTAAGCAATCTGGGCCGTCCACTAGCAGCCAAGCATAGTTTCGAGATAAGTTGATAGGAACGTTAATCGTGGACGATGGGAAGATAGCTTGTGAGCGTCGAGCACCAGTCGCCCAGAGTAGATGATGAAAAGATCGTGGACGGTATGAAAGTAGCTTCTGCGTACCTGTGCCTGCATTGATCCCAGACCTTGCGCCAATCATGGGTGATATTCCGGGTCTGCTGTGCCCAGGCATCTACTATCCAGCCTACCACAGCATCTCTTCCATCTCAATATGCTCGTACCCCTCCATTCCATCCTCCACCACGTTCAGCAGCTCACCCGCCGCACGGCCAGCAGACCCGCCTTCGCCCTTGGCCTCCCCAGCCCTCCTCTTCACCGTGTCCGTCCACTTCCAAAATGCCCTCTGCCGCTCCTCCACATCCGCACAGATCTCTCCGTCCTGCGGTGGGCCAAACAACGACAAGTACGCAAAGGGGTTCGGACCCTGCGGCAGCCCGTACACATGCTCGCGCGTCCTCTCCTCCGTCCACGCCTCCAGCGGCGGCGGCTGCTCCAGCCCCAGCGCCACGAACTTCGTCAGCACAGCGATCTGCGCCGCGTAGCTCGACCCGCCCTTGTCGGCGCCGAACGTCGTCTTGGGCGCGGACGTCCAACTGGCGGTTTTTTTGCTGGGGAGGTCGTTCTTCCACCCCATCATGGCGAAGAACGCCTCGAGCGTCTTGGTCCAGCCGCCGGCCGTCTCGAGCAGCGGCGCGCCCGCGGCGGCGAGCAGCCACTCCATGAACTTGAGCGCGTCGTGCCGCACCTCGGCCGACAGGTGCAGCATGCCCAGGCGCACCCACTTCGCGACGCGGTCGGCGTGCGGTGCGACTTCGGCCGGGGGCAGGGCTTGGAAGAGGCGGAGGAGCGGGGTGCGCACGGGCGCGGAGATGTCGGTGATGAGCGGGAGGAGCTTGTCGAGGATGGTGTAGGTGCCTACGGGGTTGATGGGCGGTGTGGAGGTCAGCTTTGACACGAGGTAGGCGAGGGCCTCGCGGCGCTGCTTTTCGGTGCGCGATGTTGCGAGGGAGAGGTTGTGTTGGAATTCTGCGAGGGCGTCGGGCGCGGTTTCTGAGAGGGATTGTTGGTTGACGGAGATGGCTGGAAGGATATTAGTATCATCCACACACGTATTTCACACAGAATCAGTCCCGAGAGAATTTTCCAGGCACGCTATCCATCAGAGCCTCAAATCGTTGTGCGAGGGTCCTTGGCGCGTCCCAGATGTGGTAGCCTGTTGAGGGAAGCCCGGAGTATCTCGGATCTCGAGACTCTTTGTTCGAATATAGCTTCATCTGGGACAGCGTGCCACCCTCGACTTCTGCCCACGTTCACCCTCAGACTCCCTACGTGTTCCCAGAGCGTCCTCCGAATGAGAGAAGAGGAACACTACTCACACTTTGACTGAAAGCTCGTATCCGTAAAGTTGGAAGGCTTAGCCTTGGTCTTTCCGACCTTCAACTTGGGTTTCTGTGATCATGTCAGATTCTGGACTGTGACGGCAAACGTGTGTTGACGTACCTGAAAGTCCTTTGCCTTCTCCTTCTTTTTCCTATTACTGGAACCCATTTTGACTGTCTTGACCACATGGTCAGCTTCTGGCCACTTGATTCTGCTCCAGATGGAAGAACAATCACACGAATGCGCGGCGTTGGAAAATGTACTCACTTGTTTGCTAGAGGAAACTTCCTGAGGGACGTTGAAAGGAACTCCAAATCTGGCAAAGGCGGTGTAGAATCTTTCCTCGACTCTTCGGGGACAAGCGCGAGGAGCGGCGGCAAAATCCCCAGGCGTGACCCTTGACGATTGTCTGGAACGGGCCGTGGGGTGAGCTTCCCTAGCTCGGCCTGTGTTGCCCGGGAACTCGATCTTGTTTACAGAGACGTGGGACAGACTTGACAATTCCTTAAACCGAACTTTTCGACCCCTTCACCCCTCCCGATCGCTACCTTTTCACAAAAATGGCAGACCTTACTACGGTAGGGTGTCCCCAGCGCTTTCAACATCTTCAATGGCGCACAAACTAACATCCCTGCCTCTCGACAGACCAGCGGCGCCGATGCCCTTGAAGAAACCCTTAGCCGACTGTCCAAAAAGCCCGGCGTCAAAGCGACGATCGCCCTCGACCGCACCACCGGCGCAATCCTCAAGACAGCGGGCCAGATCTCGCTAATCCACACCGCAAAGGCGACCCAGCAACAGCCCCCGCCGCCGCCAGACGATCCGGCCGCCGTAACCGCCGCCCAAGCCGACAGCGAGACGCAGGGTGCTGAGGAGCTGGCGGAGATGGTCTGGAAGTTTGTCAATGCCGCCGGTGGGCTGGTGGATGGGCTAGACGGCGATGTGAGTGCCGACAGGCTTTCCTGCAGACCTACATCGAGTTGAGGGGACGCGGGGCGCGCATGCAAATTGCGTGGGCTACAAGGCTAATGGTCGTTGCTTTTCCAGGATGAACTGAAGCTGCTACGCGTGCGCACTCGAAAGCAGGAACTGGTCATCGTCCCCGACGCCAAATACCTGCTTATTGTCATACATGAGACACCTGCGGCTTGAATACGAGGTAATCTACACCTCATCAGGGCAGCCGCCGGCTCGCTTCCTGAGAGCCATCGATACCAGGACGCCCGCCGCGACTGTCTTGCCGCCATTGAACATTCACGGTTACAGCTCCATACACAAGGAAAGATTTTGGGATCTCTGCTGAGCAGACACGAAACGCTGGATCGGGCATAGGGAAAGCGTAAACAGAACCGGCTTGTTCAACGTATCCGTGTCCTATGTCGCTGGTATTCACATCGTTGCCGGTCTATGGTGCCGTGCTGCAAGGTCAATCAGGCAAGACCTGCGACTGCCTTGGCATCTTCAGCTGTGTTGCTTTTTTCCCGCATCCGTACCACCCACGCTCGCGGGGCACCGCGGATGCTGCGAAACGATGCGAACCTGTGCACGGCATGCAGAGATTCCATGTGGAGGGCTCCATGGCCCTCAGGTGGTCGTTACTACGGAATGGCTTCTCCAGCATGTGCGTGAGCTGACTCTTTGATGCCATGCCAGCCGCTAAGCGCTCCATGGCTGAGCATCGTGGTCTACGTGTCGCTGAAGAACCAAAAAAAGTGGCGCGATCTATGTATGGGAGATTTTGAGGGATGGCAACAGACTGTTTCAGAGAAATAGGAGGACAAGCGGTGAGGTGCGATCGCGGCGGAGACAAAGGAGAAAAGCAAAGGAGATGGTGTCACTGTGTCAGATCGTCCAGACCACAGCAGGTCGGACAGTCACACCGGCCAAGTTCTAGCAAAGCTCCGATGGCTGGGACGGTGGGACGGAATGAGGATGATGATGGATGCACATTATTTGCACAGTCAATACAGCGCTCCCCACCATCCAAGTCGCATGGAAATGCGTTGGCTGAAAAGTTGTACCAGTCATCCACTCCAATCCATGCCAAAGGCAATCTCACTCAATCTTGGAACTTCGGAACATGAACCGATGTGACGCTGTCCCAGCATGAAATGGGCTTGGCCGATCACCCGATAGTGGATACCGTCGATTTGGCTGCAGCATTGCAGCACACCCATTAAGAAACTTGGAAAGAAGGGTAGGCAGCCCTGGCACCACACCAGATCAATGCGCCGTACTGGCCAGTCAGGAAATCCACATGTTACCAGAGCAGCGGTACCACTGCATGCGCTTGGTGACATTCATCAATCAAGTTCCCCGGCCGCCTTTGTCCCAGTGGCCAAATCCGGCTCTCTGAAACTGATTTTCACCGCAGGACCACACGTCGCACATGCAATCTCTACGGGAGGGCTCCCAACAGCACACGCGAGCAGGCGAGCTGTTGAGAATGGATTCGTGTGGCTTGTGTCCGGTGTCCAATGATGACCGCTGACACGACTAAGGCCGATGGACAGGCTGCTGCAGGGTGAACGCATAACCGGGGTCTCATCGGGCATCATTCCTCCATCTTTTGTTGGAGTATTGCGCAGTATCCGGTCCTAGCTTGTCGCGCTGTGGTCGCTGGTTGGATGAGGATCTCGCATGTGAGCTGAGAGTACTGTACGTTGTGTCGGATAGACGAGTTGCCAACAAGAAACAAACACGCAAAAATTAGGCGGGCTCCTATTATAGATGTCGAGCTGTTTAGGAACCTTTCTGCCCTGGTCGTCATACGTGGGGGCTTGCTTTGCATCTTGTGGCTTTGAAATTGCCATGCTTTCATGCCTTGCGAACCAAGGCGTCCTGTCAACCCGATCCCCAAAACTCAAAGTCAGCTTTGCACGCTGGTTTCTAGATCGAGGCCGAGCCAGTTCCCATATCGTTGGACCCTTCAGTCTGGTCTCTTCGTCAAAAGCTTCCCATCACGTCCGTCTCGTGCCTTTGCGCCTCAACACAACACCACGACTCATTGATTAGAGTTAGAATATCAAACTGCCCTGCACATCTGCACCCGCCCGTCACGCTGTCACACAGAACTGAGAGCCGAGTCCGACCGACGAATTTTACGCCCGTCGGCCTCTTGCACGGAGCCGCCACCCGCCGCGGCCAATACTTTCCAGGATCCCTCACCTTGAATTAACGTCAACAAAAATACACATTCACCACCGATGAACTCACCGACAACGGGTCATAAAAGAATTCCAAAGGGTTCAAAATGCCCTCGCTGAGCACGTTCTTCAAAAAGCGAAGATCGCTGCAGACGCAAACCCCAGATAACGATGCCGCCGCCACCACCAAAACCACCACCGCCGCCACCACCCATGGCGACACCAACAACACCAAGCCGCGCAACGCCGCCCGGCTCACCTTCACCAGCCCAGAAGCGCCCGCACCACCACCGGTCTTCTCACCACCACTACCGTACGCCGCCGCAGACCACTCAGAGCTCGCAGACAGCAGCGACGAATACCAAGCCGTCGCGTCGCCGACCATCGCCACGGGGCCCTGGCGCCGCCACAGCCAGCACCACCCGCCGCAGGCCGGGACGACGACGACGACGGGGCGGCTGAACCGCTATGTGTCGACGCACGATCCGTTCCGGCGCTTCCGGAGCCGGTCGACGCAGTTTCGGTTTAGCAGCAGCAGTGGTGGTGGTGGCGGCCTCGGGGAAGTCGTCGATCGTGAGCTGCCGCCGGAGGCTCGCGGAGCTGGCGCACCGGCACCGGCACGGGCACGGACGACTTGGTCGCAGGCACCACAGGAGCGGCAGCAGCAGCAGCAGCAGCAGCGTGTTGTAGCACCGGAAAATTGGCCACTAAAGCCGACGACGACGACAACGACGGAGGTGCCGAGCCCCGGGGTGATGAGTGCGAGGGATGCTTCACTTGCGGCTTTGCAGCGGCCTGCTCCTCCGGCTTCGTCGGCACGGGCGGCTGTTTGGGAGGAGAACGGGGTGTCCAGAGAGCTGCAGGGCGGGGCCGGTGCCGGGGTCGGGGAGGAGTCCGAGCCCGGGCAGCACAACAACAACAACAACAACAACAAGAGGCCCGCGCGCCGGCCGACCAGCGAAGTCGGACCGGCCGGAACAGTCGTGGAAAGGCAGAATATGCACGCGCACACGAACTCGTCGACGTCGTTTGGCGGCGGACCCAACAAGCTGCAGAAATTGAAGCGGTTGCCGAGCTTGTCGCTCAAGCGCGGGTTTTCGCGGCGGGCCAGTAATAAGAGGGGAGGGGACACGCCGAGTGTGGTTGTGACACCGGCTGCGATGGTGAGTCTTGCAACTTGGAATCTTCTATTGTCGATCTCTCTTTTTCTTGTCTCCCTTGCTCAGCCCTCGCGCCTTACCTTTTCTGCCCTCGGGAGTGTACCTAGGTACAGTACATACAGAACTTGGGTAAAGCGCATTTATGCAAAAGAAGGAGGCCAACTTTACCTTATTTGGACCCCTGCCCCGCCAAAACCCCACATTTACCCCAGATTGATCAGCGCTGTGACCCTCGATTGAGTTTGGCACTGTGATATGTGGAGGCGCGCGTTGTTTCGGGCCACGGCGTGGTCCTGAAGTCCTTAGCACAGTGTATCCAGGGCATCGGGGTGCTCGAACCACTCCCAACATCCATCGCGTGACCCCCCGACTCGTCACACTTCCACACGGCAGTGCCGGTCAAGCGAGATCCATCATGCCCTCATACTCTCATACTCTCATACCCTCATACCCTATACCATCATACCTCCTGCCATCTCGTATCATCATATCACGTCTGAATGAAATCCAAGCATCGCTCTTGATCCACTCCTTCTGTTGTTCCCTTCGTTCGGTTGTCGCATCTGTTACGGAGTATTGCATCTGCATCGTACCATCCATCTCACTGCATTGCGGCTTCTTCCATTGTAACACAATTTAATGATCCGTTCATGACACCCATTCGTCGTCGTTTCTTGATGCCTCAGCCCTCTTGAACAAATTTCCTTTACTTCCAGGCCTCCACACGAACTCACATGACATGATACCGCATTGCATCGTGGCTGACCGACACCCTCGCGCCTTTTGGTCAACTTAGACCTCGAACTCGTCACCACCAAGCTCAGCCCAAGACTCATACTCTCATCACAAAAGACACACCTCACAGTCACCATCGGACCAGAATAAGCCCCTGCCGCCCACCCCACCAGAGGATCACAAACCGGCAGACACAGCAGACGGAACCTTGGGTTCCACCACCGGCCCCAGGTCCCTCCTCAAATTGAACCGCATCATGGCTACCCTATCAGCCCTGGACATCGAGAAGCTCTTCTCCGGTGCCCCGCAATTCTTCGATCGGTCCGAAGGTCACTTCACCGGCGCTCCACATCCATCCGTCGCCTTCCCTTGGGACGAGAGTCTCGCTATCCGGGATCTGACGGACCACACGCAAATTGAAGACGAAGCATGGAGCTGCATCACTGCTTGGCCTCACATTACCCGAGATGTGCGCAGGGGACCTTCGGCATCAGCAACCCGCAAGGTCGCCGAGAGGCGGCGTGCGCACTTCTACCCGCGATGCCGCGAGCGGCCCAATATGCTCAGCATGCAGGGTTTGGAGAAAGGGACCATAGGATTCCAAGCCGCGCTGGAGATGGGTGTATCTGATGCTCTGCAAGAGGAGCAGTGGGGGTTCGGGAGTCTGGGCGCCAAAGATCGGGTCATCATTGAGGCGAGAAAGAATCTCATCACCAGCAAGGACGGGCTGAGGAGACTTGATGAGACAGTTGTGTTGGACCATATGATGAAGAATACGGAGAGGTACCAACAGAAACACAAGAGGGACAGGAACTCGTGCTATGAGCTGCACAAGGAGCTGTTCACCCAGATCTTACATCCATCAAAGCTAGCCGACCCCTACAGCTTGTCCGTGCAGGTCTTGCATTTGGTCAAGGTCCTTGCTACGCCGAATGTGTGGGTCGACTTCTCCCGTGTCGAGTGGAGAATACGCTTGGGGCAGATACTCTGGGGCACGGCGGATGAGGACGGGGACAGCGTCAGTGATGGCGCCTCGATCTCTGACGCGGAGGATAACAAGGGGCTTCACGAGGAGCGGTATTGGCTGCTTCTGCAGATCCTGCTTGCCTGCGAGTTGCTCGTACGACTGGATACCATCACAGAAGGCGACGACTTACCGGAGAACGTCAAGCCGGCCGAGATACACAGATTCGAAAGGGACGCGAACCCGGCAGTAAAGTGGTCGCTGCATCTGGCCAGGGCCTGGTTGGAGAATATCGAGATCACAAAGGCACAGCCGTCCGCGAATGGCGAAAATGACCAACCGAGGGGCTGGCTGGCGAACTTGACCCACAAGATGACTCTTACGGGCGATCGACCGCATTCGAGACATCACGAGAGACACCAGGATACTCAGAAGCAGCCGCCTGTCTATGTCATGAGAGGAAAATACTGGGACAGGCAGGTCCGGGGACTGACACATTTCGCGAAGAGGCTTAAGTGGCCTGAGATCGACACACAGTCTCCGATGATATTTGACAATTGCCGCGCGGTGACTGAGGATACACCGCTGAACACGCCCTTTGAGACTCCATTCTCCACCTTTTCGGCCAAGTCAAAAGATTCTTCATATTTCGCCTTAAAGAAGAATGCCTCACAGGCAAGGAGACAGTCAAGACGGCAGAAAGTTGGTGCGGCCCTTCATCCTGCTGGTTGGCTGTCCAAGAGCTATGTGTCTGGGTTGATGCTACCCGGCGAAGGGATCTACCACTTCATGATGTCCACGCTACTGGAAAACGATATCGGCGCCATGCAGAAACTAGGACCAATGGCCAATCTGTGCGGCGGGTTTGTGTACTCTGGGAAGAGCTTCTGGAGCACAGCTTGTGTCGTGGGTCGGGTACTTGCTGCCGGTAAGGGAGCGGTCGAATGTATGGGGTGGATATCGAGCGACGTCCTACCTGATGGCTTAGGTGATGGGTGGGTGAATGTTGACACCGAGGAGATTCCTGGTAAGCTTTGGGAACCTGACCTGAAATTTGCGTCACAGATTGCTGACCAGCCCACAGAGGACGTCAAGAAGACAGGAAAACAGGCCAGAATCTGGGGCAAGCTTGCTGTTGAGCGAGAGTCCTCGGTCCTGGGAGGATCCGATAGAGACTCCGTCTTCCCGGCTGACTTCATCATTCCGTTCGAGAACGGTTACAGCACTCCACCACCGACGCTGAGCGTCGAGTTGAGGTCCCTCAACTTTGCTGAGCCTCCATTGGACTCGGTCCAGACGACGCCAACGATCGAGCTGGAGACTCCGTTCTCCTACGAAAGCATCGTCCCGGAGATCAGAACCTTTACGCCGTCCATCACTTTCAACGTGACTACTTGGGAGGATGACGAAGACGAAGAGCACACGTACCATGTGATCAAGGACGTGAATTTTGTCACTGCTCACCCATGTGTTCCTTCAAACCATGTCACGATCTTGAAGTCGCCCTCCAGCCCTACCATCCAACAAATCGATCTTACGGGGCATCCGGCGCCTGGCAGCAACAGGTCGTCTGGCCATGCCAAGATCACATGTGTGTTTCCTTTCTCTTCGTTTCTGTACTTCACTGCAGAGTATTGCTGACACAATGTTCAGGTCACCCACTACACAAATTCTACACCTACACTGCCATCCATCTATCCGAATTAATTTCCAAATCACATTGGACCCTAGACCAACTCCTCTCCGACCCAGTTACCTTCACCAGCAACGCGCCCAGTATCACACCCTCCTCTGCCAGCGCCCGTCCACCACGTGTGCTGGTAATTGACGCCATCACCAATTTCATCGCCCTACCCGAGGGACACGAGATTCCGCTTTCGCCCGTGACCAGTCGAGCCAGCGCGAGCTTTAGCGAGTCTAGTCGAAAATCGTCGCTCAGCGGAGACATAGACGGCGGATCGCCTACCCCTCTCAAGAGAAGGGGGACAGACTTCGACCAGAAGCACGGAGGGGCGGCCGAGAGCCAGATGCACAACGAGACCCGGCGCAGACAGTTCGGCAGCGACATGGAGATCCTTGTCCGCGCGATCTGTGCCGAGAGGGGATGGAACGCGCTGATTTCGCGAAGACGGCGGGGCTGCCTTGCGTGTGCTATCCGTGAGGCCGGGGCAATTGGTTGGAGGGTCATAATTCGGGTGGACTAGACATCTGGCGTTCCATTGTGGACGTCTTCTTTTTTCTTGTGGTTGTACATCCATGCGCATGAAGTGTTTACGATACCCTTTGATGTCTATCTAGCGCGCGAGTTTGGTCACCGGTGGAGCATTGCATGCTGTCATACATAGGCATGGAACGGTACACGTAGAAAACACGGGCATTAAGAAGGTATATAATTTCTACGCATGTCGATTCCGGGGCGAGGTAAACACGTTTCAACCTCTTGTATATCATACATTGAGCCGAGACCTCAAAAATGTTCCTGCGCTATCCTGCTCGGTCTGAGATGACAATCTTGTATATCATGTGAAACGTAACACTGCGCTCTTTGAACACAGAAAATCGAACCAATCCAACGCCGTTGTGGCTTCAGAGCACAATGCCAGCGAGTGATGCTTAATTAGGATTCCACCCACTCTAACAGGTTCACTCCTGCTTTCCTCGCAAACCCCATATGTATGCAAACATGTACGCTGATCACAATCTAATCCATCCTCAAACAACACGCCATTGCCCTCCCCCCCTCCCCCGCTCCCCAATTCATCAGAGCTCAACCTCATCCTCCCTCACACTCCACTCATCCCATCCAGGCTGCTCCCCGGGCAGCCTGACGGCCTCCCACTCCTCGCGCGTGACATTCCGCCACTCGTCCACGGGGATCCACCCGATGTACGCGCGGTCGCCGAACCCGCCGATCCAGTACACCTGCGTCACCACCATGCGCACCCACTCGCTCGCGTGAATGCGGTTGCCGGGAAGCCAGTAGCGCGCGTCCGGGTGGGACTCCAGGAAGCACTCTTGCAGCAGCGCTTCTGCTGCTCCGTCGTCGTCGTCGTCGTCGTCGTCGTCGTCCTTTTCGCCGCCGCTCGAGGACGACGACGACGACGACGACGACGACGTGGAGATGGGCTCGAGGTAACCCAGCAGCGAGAAGCGCGGGAGGTTCGCCGCGCTGTAGGGCACCGGGTCGGCGCCGGGCTTGTGTGCTGTGTCGTCGTCGTCGTCTTCTCCACCACCTCCTCTCCCTCCTCCCCTCCACCAGTCCCGCAGTCGGTCGAGTAGCGAAGAAGAAGAAGACGGAGAAGACTCGGCCTCGATCCGCTTCCTGGGCGGGTACGGCGGCGCCCAGTTCACGCTGATGCTCATGTTGCTCCCGGCGCGGACGTTCTTGAAAGTCGTGGCGATGCCGATCGCCAGGATCGTGGGGTTGCCCGCGCCGTCGGCCTCGCAGTCCGCGATGTAGTCCATCAGGCCGACGGGCACGCCGCCGAGCCCGGGCGGCCGGCGCTCGAGGGTGGTGGTGGTGTCGTCGTCATCGGCGGGGAAGACGGTCGAGAGGGTCGCCAGCGGGGTGAGGGCGAGGATGCGCCGGGCGAGGACGGCGGATTCTTGGGAGGTGGGGATTCGGTTGTGGGTGGAGGGGTCGGACGGGTCGGGGTTGGTGAGGAGGTGGGTCGGTGGCGATGGTGGGAGGGAGGAGGACGAGGAGGACGAGGCGAGGACGCTGGTGGTGAGAGGGAGGGCGAGGGTTGAGAGGGCTGTTGGGAGCTTCATTGTTGTGGCTGTGGCTTTGTGAGAGGATAGGTAAGTGGATGGATGTTTCTGTTGCGAGCTAGTTCCAGCTTGTGAGGAAGTTGTTGTCGTCCGGGCGAGACTACAACGTGAAAGTTATGAGACAGGAACCGTTACGGTCATACGACGGCGGCGGTTGGGCCCGAAACCTCGGCTAGCACGCCGACCCCGACACCCCGGACTGTCCGTTATCTGATCGATCTAATCATTGGGGGGAGCTGACAGGGATACCTGGTCTGCACATGATGACCTGACATAATGACATTCAACAGCACACCTCCCATCCCACACGCACCAGACGGGCAAGACTCACGTCTCCGGTTCGTCACCATAGTACGCGCCAAGTACTAATGCGAGGTTGAAATGAATCGCGCCGCCGACAGAATGACTGAACTAACCGTGGTATTGGCTGCGATTGTGTAACACACACCAAACAAACGGTAGGCCGTTCGTGGCTGCCGCTGGGTCGTCCTTTTCACCAGCGCTTCAAATACTCGTCTCGGAGTTCTGGGATTCAGTTGGCATATACAGAGATAGAGACATCGTTTCTGACAGCCCATCTCTGCCATACCGTATTTCTCAATATTCAAAGCAGCTCTAAATTTCATTTCACAATATTTCTTATGGATTAGATACGTGTGATATAGTTTGGGCCCATTGAACACCTGAGCAACAACGAGGTTTAGTCGGACAGCCACACTGCCATCAAGGATCTCTTGGCCCCAGTTTAACTCTATCAACTTGAAATGAAAGGGGATCCCACATCTTACTCGAACCTTGCATATTGCTTAGTTCTCATTGTGTATTGGTTTCTCGTGGAAACAAGGTAGAGAGAAGCAATGATTGATCCCAACATAAGCCCAGGAGGCTTTACAGGAATATGTTGCAATGTATCTGCTTGTTCTGTTCCCACGGATTTCAACCTGCACTACCTTGTCAGCTCTCTCTTATATATCTCATAACCCTAGGGCAGAAGGCCCATTTCTCTTAGCTATTGTGTAGGTACGGCGCCAGACACACGGTCGAACTCGGAGAGCAAAGATCCACCCCTTCCTCCTCTCCGTGCCACTCTAGCACCCAGAATCATCACAGAGAGATTCAGATATCTTGCATGGAAGTTCTACTGGATTCAGCTGTCTGTGTTCTACCAATACCATCTTAGGATCTCAAAACTTCAGGGAAACTCATCCTCGACGAGACCGTAGACATCTCCGTATCAAGCCGCAAATATTATCGGTATGAGAAGGGCCCGCCTTGAGTCAGTCAGTGCGTTCGATGCAGATGTCCCGGTTGCCCTAGGAATATCGAAGACGACCCTGGGGCCCGGCTAGCGACATGGGTGCCACATATTGAACCCTCACACGCACGCCCACGTAGTCATCTTGCCCGTCACTACCTCGTACTTTGAATGCACTCGTACCTTTCCTGCACACGTACCTTGGACTGAACTCTCATCTTTCCTATACTCGTAAATTTCCTGCGTTCTTTGATTACCCTGGTGCAACCCTCTCATCGTTCTCCCCCACTCTCGGGCACATAAAAGCACGGAATCATCACCCGGACACACATTTGCAAACCTGCATCTGGCAACATACCTCGGCACGAAAGCCGCCTGAGCCGCAGGCACTACGGTGACTACACGCGCGGCCAACTTTACCGAGGCCAACGAGGAGATGAACGCCGAGAACATGATCGACGCGAGCGCCGCAGAGGAGCCCGTGATATGGCAGTGGAGGGCAACGTAGAGGGATTCCTATTGCCAAAAGAAAAGCAAAACGATGCTGAGGCACGTCGATACCGGCTTGAAATGAAACACCCCGGGTTCGTGGTTGTTGTTGCGAACCATTCTACAGGCCCTACTACAAACAACAGCTCATCAAACTCGCCCGCATCGCCATTTTCTTCTGGCGCTTCCAACCCCGCCTGTCTTTCTCCCTGTTTCTCGCGCATGAACTCACTGGCGATCAGTACGGCCATCACAATGTGGACTACTTCTTGACGCGCCTGGTCCATGGACGAATCGTGTACGAAAAGTACCATCCCAACGAGAAGATCCCCAAGCATGCCACATATGGAGAGCGAGTCCTGTGCCGCTTGGTGGACCGACTCCAGACTTTGTGACTGGTTGACGAAGATGGACATCAAGGACAAGAGTTCCAGGGCGACAAGCGGAACGTAGAAGAGTTCGAGGACGAGAACGAGGCCGCAACGGCTGATCTGAATACGATGGCAAACTTCGTCCAGGAGGATAGCACTGCGCTTTTGTAAGGGCTTCCTGAGCCACCAATAAATCCGAAAGATTTCTTGAAGTCGTGCAAGCCGAACAAGAGACGCAACCGGCCACAACAGATTCTGACTAGCCTGGCAGTTCGAGTCAAGACTGATCCTCCCAGTACACCAGAGCGACATAGCCAGCGAAACCAGAGCATCCACAGCGTCACCGTCAAACATGAAGATGAAAGCCAGATGACCATACGAGATGGCAGGGAGGAACTCAATGATGCCAAGTTGCTACTCGCCTAGGCGGTCATGCTCAGGGAGCAAAGCGCTCCCGAACAAGATTTGGACCTAGAAAGCCGTATGAAGAGAAGTAAAATCAGGATCGATTTGGAGGAAATCTCTCCTGGACCTCGAGCTGCTTCTGAGGAAAGTAGCCCCGGTCGTGCGCATCCCGCCGATCAACTCAATTCGAGAGCAGTCAGTGGGAAACGAGAGGCGACGCTGAAAATGTGGGGCCAGTGTATAACACGCCATTGGTCAACGCAGCCTGACAGGGCTACCCTGCCCCTGCCCCTGACGATCATCCCAGCAAGCAGCTTTTGGTGGCACCACCAACCAGACTTCGGCCACTTCTTTTCTCTCCACGCTTCGACCATGACCTGACAGCTCCGAGGTTACGACACCACCACACACTCTCAGGGCCAGTTACGTTGCGGGAGGGGGATCATGGTGCAGGCCGACGACACTTTCGAGCACTGGCTCGCCCAGGCACGCGCCCAGCTCCAGCGACTGCCCTACGCACGCTCCCTCTTCTCCTCGACTGAACCCGTCAAGACCGCCGGCCTTTTCGACCGATTTCTCAACGACGTACCAAGGGCTCTGTGGCTAGCGATATGGCCTCTTGCACTGCTTTTCGTCATACTCTACCTGAGAAGCAGCGAGAACGGCGAACTTGTCCGATATCGAGTCCCGTCCCCCCCGACGCCCGAGAAGGAGGAGCTTCTTACGAACCCCCAAGTCAAGGTACGACCGAGCTCTCTCCTGCAGCCCTGCAAATAGGAACCTCGCCAGACGCAAAACTTGAGCTGACACACGACGCCATCCACAGGTCCGCGGATCAAATCACATCCGCTGCTACGAGCCAGCAACCGGGCGGTCCCTCGGGTTCATCAACCCCGCGACGCCAGCCACCATCGACCGCGCCATCGATGCCGCCGAAGCCGCGCAGAAGAAATGGGCGAGCACAAGCTTCAGGGAGCGGCGCAAGGTGCTGCGGTCCATGCTGCAGTACGTCCTCGACAACCAGGAGGAGATCTGTCGCGTGGCTTGCCAGGACTCCGGCAAGACCATGGTAGACGCGCAGCTGGGCGAGATTTTGGTCACCGTCGAGAAGCTCCAGTGGACTATTGCGCATGGAGAGAAGGCTTTGGCTCCGAGCAGACGGCCCACCAACCTTCTTATGATGTACAAGAAGAATGTGGTCACCTATGAGCCCTTGGGTGTCGTCGCGGCCCTTGTCTCTTGGAACTACCCTTTCCACAATCTGATCGGGCCTATCATCTCCGCCATCTTCTCCGGAAACGGCATCCTCGTCAAGACCTCTGAACAGACCGCATGGAGCGCATCTTATTTTGCGAGCATCGCGAGAGGCGCACTAGTCGCCAACGGCCACGATCCCGCTCTAGTACAAGCCGTCGCGTGCTGGCCCGAGGTCGCAAACCACATCACCTCCCACCCCAAGATCGCACACATCACCTTCATCGGCTCCCGGCCCGTAGCCCACAAGGTCGCAGAGTCAGCAGCCAAGGCGCTCATACCGGTCGTCGCGGAACTGGGCGGCAAAGACGCCTGCATGGTCCTGGACTCGGCCAAGGGCGATCTCTCCCGTGTCGTGGAGACTCTTCTCCGCGGCACTTTCCAGGCGGCCGGTCAGAACTGCATCGGCATCGAGCGCATCATCGCCACGCCCGGCGTCTACGACGAGCTAGTCAAGCGCCTCGAGCCGCGCGTGCAGGCCCTCCGTCTCGGCACAACCCGCGACGTCGGCGCCGTCATCTCAGATGCCTCCTTCGACCGTCTCGAGAATCTGGTCCGGAACGCGGTCAAGCAGGGCGCCCGCCTCCTTGCAGGCGGCAAGCGCGCATCCCCAACGGACGCCCCCGGCGGATACTACTTCGCGCCCACCCTCCTCGTGGACGTGGCGCCCGACATGGAGATCGCCAACGAGGAGTGCTTCGGCCCCATCATGGTCCTCATGCGCGCGCCCGCCAACACCGCGCGCGCCGTGCTGGCCATCGCCAACGCGCCCGCCTTCGGCCTCGGCGCGTCCGTATTCGGCCGGCAGTCCGACCCCGTCCTGCGGGCGATCGTCCGGGGCGTGCGCAGCGGCATGGTCGCCGTCAACGACTTTGCCGTCTTCTACGCCGTGCAGCTGCCGTTCGGCGGCGTGGGCGGCTCCGGGTACGGGCGCTTTGCCGGCGAGGAAGGGCTGCGGGGCTTGTGCAACACCAAGGCGGTCTGCGCGGATCGCTGGGACTGGGCGGGCGTGAAGACGGGGATCCCGCCGCCGATGCAGTATCCGATTGGCAGCCAGGAGAAGAGCTGGCGGTTCGCGAAGGGCATTGTCGAGACGGGCTATGGCATTGGCATTGTGCGGAAGGTTGGGGGCGTCTTGGGCATATTGAAGAATATGTAGTTGCGGTTTTGTTGGAATCCCGTCGGTGGACATGCGGACCAGCACTGAAAACACTCGCATTTGCGGATAGAAGTCTGTCTTTTATGAGCTATGTTCATGCAAGTCCATCGACTTGAATCAAGTAATCAATAATCAGCCATTCTACTTCCCGCTGTCCTGTCAACAAACACGAACAGACGTGTATCAAGATGTCCTTGTCCCAAGACTCAACTTCGTATTAAAACTTGTTGGAGAGTGCTGTCGTTCCATCTGCTGCGACATTGCATGACAGGTTATTGGCTTGCCACCATCACAGTCGTCTTTCAGGCATACCTGTGTAATCACAGACAAGTCGCGCAGTTTGGGCCAGAGTAGGTATATTGCTATCTGCAGTACCTAGATACTGAGTACTGGCCATGACAAGTCCCTCATACCAATTTTCCTCCGTCCACTGTGGACACAACACTACTGTTGCAGAGCTCCAGCGGGTTCTGCAAGAATCGTTGGCTCGTCAGAATCGAGTGGCCAAGGAGAGGAGGTGCTCCCTTTAGGACCGTGAAGCCAGAGGCATAACAAGTTGCGCTCCCTGACGCTACTTGATCTCGCCGTCAAGATATCGCCTGAGGTCATGAGCTGGTCGTCAATACCAAGGTTTGGGCCCTTCCGCGCATCACTTCACTCACTTCCGCTAACGTTGATCGTCATGACAGATGCTCAGTTCCGTTTTTCTCAGCACCACCGGCGCTCCATCCTCACCCAAGCATTCACCATAGTAGACGAGTGACGAAAGAGCCCACTAGTCGTGCCTGCCAGTGGCAAGCACTAACAACATGGTAGGCATCCCACTGAGGCCTACTCCAACACAATGTACGCAGGGCCTTCCTCAATAACATCCTCCTCGACAATCTCTCCATCCACAGCCCTCTCAAGCGGACGCTTGACTTGCCTAGCGCGCAGCTTCGTATTCTCATCGCCACCAACCACCAAGTCCGTGCAAATACGCAGCGGCTTATGAGAATACCACTCGGGCGACACCCCATCCGCAGCCCGAAACGGGTCCACGCCGTTACTGTCTCCCACAGCACGGGGGTCGGCCTTGTTGTAAAGCAAGGTTTGCACCCACGGCCGCTCGCAAAAGTGCGTGGCCACCTGAAGCGGCGTCACCTTGAAGCCTTCGGGGTCGGGGACGGCGCCGCGCTCCAGTAGCTCTTTGAGAAGGAGCTCGGTCGTGTGGCCCGTGGTGTCGGGCTTGTCGTAGGGCTTGCTCATTGCACGGAAGAGGATGTCGCGGGACTTCCCGAATCGTGCGCCGTGGGCGGTAAAGAGCTTGAGGAAGTCGAGGCGGCGGCGTGAGACGCACATCTGGCCTAGGGTTGCTGGCGAAGACATCATGTCGGCCTGGGACCTGGCAGCGACGAGCCTGAAGCGGTCTGTCCAGATCTTGTGCTTCGTTTGCTCATCCAAGGTGGTTAGGAGAATGGCAGCGAGTTGCGGCCACTCGAGAAGCATGAGATTCACCAGGATGCTGGTCTCCTTTTCCTTCGGGTGTTTATCCTCGAGAAAAGGACTGAGGCTGTTCCAGATGGGGAAGTTCGGCCTAATGACCTGTCTGTTACTGGAAAAGGATTTGGGATGCGGGCAAACGTGTGTGAGACTCGGGAAGACGGCGCTGTAAAGTTCCTCCTCGGTCTCGACAATGGCCGGACGCTCCCCAAGCGCCTTCTCCGTCATCTCCAAACAGTATTCCTGGAATCGCGTAGGCTTGTGTCCGCCTCTCGGATTCGGGTCGAAGAACTGAAGGCCCTCAAACACGATCCTGAGCTCCAGTTTCTGTGTGATCTGACTGGACAAGGCGAAGAAGCGTGCCTGGCCGTTTTTAGCTACTGGAGAGTACAGGAACTCCTTGACCGTGTAATGAGCCACACAGAATCGCTGGGTGGCCGATGCGTCCTCCTCTTCTCTGCGCTGAAACTTAGTCTGAGGCTTTGGGAGCGAGCTCTGCCTCACCAGACAGCCCAGCAGCTCTTCGAGCCTCGCACAGTCGTAGCTCCGAGCCTTCCTCGGTGGCAGGTTTGTACAGGAGGCATCAACAAGAACACCGGCATCGGGTATGTTGGAAGTATCGCTGCAGATCAGAGCGAGTGCTGTACGAGCGAATTCTCTGTTATGTCGGCGAACATCACCATCGTCTCCCATGAACTCGGTGAGGATCTTTTCGTAGGTTTCGAAAATTGAGTTTGGCATCTTCTTGATGCAATCCATGATTTCCGACCGAGTGTTCAAGCCATGCCGATGAATCATGTCCAAGTGGCATGCAACGGTGCGAAAGATGCCCCCAGCCTTGGCTGCCAGCTCTCTCTTCACGTCGTCAATGAAGGGCGTCCAATCGTGGTATCGTCTGTTTGATCGTAGGCTTGTGTCGATGTAGAGTTCAATGGCCGCTTGAACGTCAGTGTTGGCCATAGAGAGCTTGGTACAAGGTGACAGGCTGATGTCCACGCTATCTGTCCGGATGCGTTTCTTGTGCGCGATGCTCTGATCAGCTGAAGTCTTCCTCTTGTTAGGCGATTGCGGTCGGGGTGCCCGAAAATATGCGTCGCCTTCAAAATCGTCTTCGTCTTCTTCCTCAGAGTAGCAAATTGTATCAGATGAGGGCGACGATGAGGGAGACACCAGAATTGGCGACGATGGCCTGGAGCGTACTGGCCTGGGCAAAGACGAGCGAGGCACAGATGCGTCGGGTGAAGGATTCCTGGAATGCGACGGCCTGGTCAAAAATGACCTGGGAACAAATGCGCCGGGTGATGGTGATCTAGAGATTGATGGCCTGGGCGAAGATGCACGGGAAGAAGAGGCGCCAGTCGAATATGGCCTAGAAAAATGTGACGATGGCACGGGCGGCGCCAGCGAAGGCACCTTGAAGGGCTTAAAACGACGAGACCGCTCGCTTCCATGCATTGCCTCAGCACCAAATGTCCCCGAAGGATTGGCACCTGCTCCCTGCGACATGCGCTTCGTGGGTGAGCCATGCTGAGAACCTCTCGAACTGCCGTCAGATCTCGTCTGTGATTCATGCAGAGAGCTTCTCGAGCTGCTGCCGGGACCATCCTCTCGGTTTTCACGTCCATACGAGGTATTGTTGAGCGGCCCCTGTTGAGGGAGACGTTGAGGTGGCTGTGGTGTTACCATCTGTCGAACTGCAAGTGTTGCGTTGACCTGCGCGATCGGCTTGAGAGACTCGATGGCTTTCTTGATGTCGTCTTCAGGTCGACTTGTCATCAACAAGGACACATTCTCGAATCGTGGCTCAGCTCCAATGGAGGTCAGCACCTTGAGGAATCGCTGTCTGTAATGAGGGGCCAAGCTCTTGCTTTCGTCAACGGCGTCGACGACTATGTAGACCCGCTTACTGTGCTCTGTGCGGAAATGTTGAACGATGTCCGCTAAACAGTCCATCAAGCTCTCCACGTCCAGCCTCTTGCGTTCCCACAAGCGGGTGAGCTCAGCCGGAATGTGTCGCTTGGTGGGCTGGATCGTGTCTCTCAGCTGCTTGCAAAGATCCCTGATGACCCATCGGAGGAACGACACAGTTTCTTCGCGGTGGTGATCCTGGAGGCAGTAGTAGTACGAACACCCAAGGGTAGGGAGGGTATCGATCAAGAAAGCCGCGAGAACCGTCTTGCCTGTTCCAGGCATACCATAGATCCACAGGAAGCGGCGATAGGCACCCGGAGAGGCAGAACCTCCCTTGAGCCACGCTTTCCATTGAGCAGACTTGGGCATCCAGTCGCAGGTGCCACATTCCTGTTGGTCCAGTCTCACATTATGTATGCTAAAAGGATCTGTCGAGACGGGATGAAAATCCGGTTCCAGCCACGAGAGGACTTGCTCGGCCTGTCTGCCTGCATCGGTGTGTCAGCCAGCCTAAAACTACGAGTCTGACACAGGGGGGATCTCACTGGTAACACTGGCAAGTGTGTCGTGTGCAATCGTCTTCCGGAGATGAGAGACGTTTTGCCTATGGATAAGGTTAGAAGAAATCGTAGAAGAACGAGTCGGCTACTTACTGTATGTTGTTCTGCAAGGCAAGTTGAATGTGTTTCGAGGTGGCGTCGAGTTCTTCCAACACACCCTCGATTTCCTTCTTTCTCTTTGACAGGTGGAACCCAACCTGGTCGTAAAGCTCTGAAACTCTCGTGCGGCTCCTGTCTGGCATCTCCTCTTGGATGATGTTGTGGAGTTGCTCGAGGCAGTTCTGGGCGTTGCCCAGCACACCGCTGCCTTGCAAAAACACGAACAGGCCATCGTTGTTCTCGTCCTTGCTAACATCGTACAATGAGTTGAGCTGGTGCTCCCACATGCTCACCTGAGCTTTGGCTTGATTGACCACAGTTGGAACCTGCCGAAGATCCGCAGCGAACTGCCTCATGGATTTCAGAAGTGTTGCAGTGATCTTCATCAGACCGATGACACTGATGGGGTCGACCATGGCTGTGTCTCGTCCTCAATGAAGGGCAGTCGGTTGGTACAGATGACCGGTGGCAGTGGCAAGATTGTGCGAGTTTTGTGGTGCCTGAGGGGTAGTATGGAATGAGACAAGTTCCAAATGGAAGTTGACTGCCAGCATCACGATTTATATCCCAGCGTCAACAATAGAAACCTTGTGACAGCCCCAGCTACCAGCAGCAGCGAAAACAATTACATTGGAGCCAACAACAACCGAGCCACCAGCTGACGACGCGCCGCCAGACAACAACAGGACAGCAACGCGGGCACAGATAAACACCGGCCATTGCAGTTTCTTAGCCATACGCACTGATTTGGGAGTCGGCCACAGACTGATCAGTCACGCCGGTGCCCTGCGTCTTGTTGCTGTGCCAGATCGTGCAGGCCGAGCATGGCTTGCACTTGTCTTTCTGACATTCCCAAGGACCGAGGAAGCAGAATCTGCGTCAAAGAGGAAGATTCAAATCCGCATAATTTCGAACTTGACGTGTGAATCCTCTGCCATCTGATGTAGACATGGTTCGAGGGCTAGAGCCTCGACCCTCGACCGTGAGGACTGAGGAACTCAACAACAACCAGCTTCTCCCACACTGTTTGCGTGCCCATCCAATGACTGTCCATACTCTTGGATCTGATCTGTAAGTCTTGAAACACAGTCAGACTCTTCGTGCAGAGCGAGGCTCTGGTCAGAATCCACTCGGCAGTCCTCGGCTTCTGATGGGGGGGGGGGTGCAAAAACAGAGCCAGCCGCGAATTTCCAGGAGCGTGTCAGATGAAGGGGATGGTGAGATCAGACGCATCTGCCTGATAATCCAGACCGACTCCATAAGCTTGTGGATTAGCATGAGTAGGATGAAGTCGGTGACGAGTAGACAGTTGGTCGATGAGGAGGACACGACATGAGGAAGACATGTCGTCTGAATGCTTATTCAGCAGAACCCCCCCCCCCCCGATTACGGAAAAGGAAGGCGCCATAAAGTGCACACATATAGAGAAACCCGTCGAGAATTCACAGTAGCACTTCTACACGCTTTACAACGCTGTGAATGCAGGTCTATTTTCACTTCGAGGGCTCACATCAAGTGCAGCTATGCTCGTGTCCATCCGCCAGGTGTAGCGAAACCTTTCTTGATAACAAACACGCCCAGAGAGCCGTCTTACGGACGCTGCCAGTCCGCAGTGCATCAGCTCGACCGTAACATAATTGGAGATAGATTCATACACTGACTTTTCATGTTGCATAGGTTTCTGCATATAATCATGTAGATGTTGAGCAACCGGCCGCGAGGAACAACAACAAGAGACCCGGGCCACAGCCAAACTTCATGAGAGCCTGCATTCAGCAGCAAGGGAAGTCAAGACCTGGATGAAGCCCGCTTACTCGATTCTGACTGCCTTGGGATTTCTTCTGAACTGATCCTCCTTTTGTCCCTCGGTCTCATCGGTTTTGTGGGATAGCAGATCTGTCTGGCCGTTGGTCCAAACAACACCACCACCACTACAAAGTACAATGCCCAATATGAGACTCAAAGAAATAAGTACTGAAGACTACAACACACCTTACATTGAATCTGATCCACATATGTTACACCAGCATTCAAACGAACAGCCAAAGTCCCCTTGATCGATTTGCCCCCTGAACCACAACTTCTCACCGTCCACAAGCACCAACACCCCCCACCCGCCGTTGTCCACATGCACAAGGTCAAAGGACCCAAAACATGGTCCTAGTAGAATTGATCGTGTCCATGCTAAGAGTATAATGCTAGCCAAACCCCATCATCCCGGCCCTATGGTCCCCAAAACCCACAAGCAAGACCTGCCCGGCGGTGTGATGGTGCCACAACATCCCACCCATCGCGCCATCCAGAGATTCGCCCACTCTGCACACACATAATTCACCTGCCATCAGATCATGAGATTAACTCCTTCCCAATAGTCACCTGATCCATACTTCAGAGGCGAGACTACGCTGCCGGCTGAAGTCGGGGACCAGCAAGCAGCTGGTGCTCGCGGCGAAAATCGTCGTTCACCGCCTCAATCTTGCGAGAAGCGCCATTCCATGAATCAAAGACACGGGCTACTGCAGCAACCTTGAAACGCCTTCCTTTCGCCAAATGACCACCCGAGACCTCGGAGAAGCCACCATGACGACAGAGGCAACTGCTGGACGTTCTTAGTGGATACGGACGACGGCCCTGGCCATCTAGCCAGCCCCCTCGATTCTCTGCAGAAATCTCTAGTGGTCAGGTAACTCATCTACTCCCACCTTGGGACGCACACATCACACATCACAGAGGAAAACTAAACAAATCGAGTGCAAGGTAATTAGGTAGCTTTATTGTGCAACACCTACTGGCTGGGCTCGTCAACCGCGGTTTGATGTTATGTACTCCGCTCGAGACACAATCCGCCTCCACGCTATATACAGGCAAAGTGGAGGAAGATCCATCACCAGTCCAGCTCCTCTTCTAGGCTCTAAGTCTTGTGTCCTTTGCTCTCCGTCCCAACGCCTGACGCGATGCAACAATGGCCAAAATGATGGGGATATCGTCGCTCAAGGAGTATATGCCTTCCTGTGGCGCGTATGACATAGTCTGCTGGCTTCCTCGACCGACTTGTTATCTTTGTTGGCCCTTGGCCCATTTCAAATATGCTCCATCTCCTTCGCCATGTGTGATATTGACAATATAAACAACCACGGACACGCTTCCACAAGGCCAATTATCAAAAGCAGAAAAACGCAAAGTGTCAATCACCGGGACAAGTCTCGGATCGGCCATTGTTGGCAATAGAATAGAAGAGGCGCCTTTCCCCAACGTGGATAGATGATGCCGCGCGTCGTAAGTCGTAATAACGCCGTGGTGTCTCATGGGAGTAATATCAGGAGCGTCGAGAGGCCCCGCTCACCAAGTAAAACTCTCCTCAAAGAAGTCGACGACGGTGCCTTCGTCCTGCACCTGCCGCACGCCCGACCGGACATCATCGGCCAACGCGCCAGGTCCGCACACAGTGACCGCCATGGCGCCCATCTGCGCATGAACCTCCTTACGGATCAGCAACGGAATGTTGGGTCGCCCTGGGAACATCTGCACGGTCGTAGAGGCCGAGACGATCTCCTTGGCGTTCTTGGGTCGAGTGATGAAGAGCTTGATGGTCAAGATCTTCTTACGATTCGGCATCCTGAGCACTTCATCCATCCACGGCCTGATCCACTCGAGCGCCTCGTAGTCCCTCACAATCCAGATAAGCGTGATGCGACGGGTGGCCACGCTGCCGTTGTTGAAGCCTTCGATCAGAGGCTTGAGGTAGCTGAGCTGGTGGGTGATACCAGTCGCACCGCAGACGAGCACAGCGTGTCCGTAGCTGTCAAGGTCATGATGCCCACCGTAGGGGCCTTCCATGGCCGCACGCGTCCTGATGGCGCCCGAGGGAGCCGCGGAGGCTCTGTTGAAGAGATCCCGGGTAAAGCCTGTTTGCGCGCCAATGACAAAAGACACCGAGGTTGTCGTCTTTCTGGTCAGAACCATAAGCTCCTTGTCGTCCCTAGGCAGCTCTTCGGTATGGTGGTCGACCCAGGCAATGGAGAAAGGGTGGTTCTCCCAAGGCTTGATGCCCGCGAATCGGAGGTAGGCGTGTGAGCCAGACTTGATGTCGACATGGCGGGGTAGGTGCATGGTGACGCGAGTGGTCTCGCCCGGCATGGCCTCGCAAACAGCCTCAGTGAAGCCGCGGTGGGACCAGTTGCAGTAAGTGAGGCGAACCATTCGTGCTGTTCTGTCGAGAATCCAGAGAACGAACATGGCGATGAACCAGGACCATTGGGGGAGACCGCCAACAATCTCAGTGGTGGTGAGACAGTGGATCAGAGAGCAGGTGAGGGTGATAAAGGCGAGAATGATGTGAGTGGTGAGGAAAGTTTCGTAAAAGGCATGGCGAATGGGCGAGAGGGACAGAATCATGATAAGGAACATGGTCCAAGTACCGGCAGTTCCTGACGCAATGAAGGGATCGTGAAAGATGCGATCCATCGCCGCTGACCATCCTCCAGCCGCCACCTGGACGATAGTCCAGGCTCCCATGTGGACGATGATCTCCACCACAGCGAGTCTGCCCAACCACCGGTGGAAGAGGTTGTAAGTGTCGAAGCTGATCTTGAGCCACGAGATCAGAGGATTGTTACGACCGGCAAAGAGGAAGAGAGGGACCATGTTAACTGCGGCCAGGGTTCCACTTCGCCCGCGAATCTCGGCACACAGGGCGTATTTGTTCTCGTTGGCGAAGTCCAAGTAAAGGTTGTAGACGAGGTTGCTGACGGTGTAGAGGAAGAGCAGGACGAAGTGCATTCTTGATGGCAAGGTGCCCATGTTCATGACTGAGGACAGCCTGATTTCGCGGTTGTGTCGCTTGCCCCAGAGAGGCGCGTACTCAAAGTCCTGCTTCCATGCGGGCATCCAATGTGCTTGAGCATACTTCCAGTATGTTTGTTGCTCTCCGTCTTGTGACATTGCGGCCACTTGTCGAATATGCCCCCATAGGACCTGGTATATCCTCACGGCCAAGATGATGAAACCAAAAGCGCCGAGCGTCCACCACAGGCCGTCCACGAAAATGAGGTTGGTGGTTTGAGCGACACCGTTGAGTCCGTGGTCGTAGGGGGCGATGGTGGCTTCTGAGGCGGAGGCGTATGTTGTTGTTGCTGCGACGGCCTCGCCTCTGGGGAGCAAAGGAGTGGCCTCGTCGGGGAAGACGGCGAGCCTGCGCCGGTGGAAATCCATGGCAAAATTTGTTTTGTGAAAAATTGAGGGAGTGTTTGAAAATAAAATCGAGTCGTCCGGGGATTGACCAGTCGAGTCTCCAGGCAGGCAGTGCCGTCTCAGAGCCTATACGAAGGGCCTGTTGGTGCCTGATTGGGGTGATGCTATTGTCGATCGCTTGAGCTGGGAAACAATTGCATTATGGCTGGGACAAAGAGTGCACAATAAGATTGTCGTCGTCAATAAGATGGAGTTGAGCCGTCGCACAAATGTCCAACGGCCTTTGTGTTGATGGTGTCGAAGGGAGACGCTCACACCACAACTGCCTGTGTTTAGTCAGCAATTGAAGTTGAAGTTGAAGTCGAAGATACTCGAGCTGCTTCTGACACGGCCGATGTACAATGACGCGACGGTCAAGGGAGAGTGTAAAGTGGGCGGCCAGTGTATGAAATCAGTGCTGGCAAGGGAGATTAGGGGTAGGAGGCTCACAATTATGCCAAGGCGAGTCAAGGAGACAAGGATGATCCGGACCTGCGGATAAATATATGCGTGAAGGCGGTGCAGATATTGTACTCTGCAGCAGCCACGATTATGGAAATGGTGGAAATGGTGGAAATTGGGCCAATGTGCCAATATATGTCTCGGAAACAGGCGGCGCGATCTCGTATCAGACGGAGGGGTTGGTTGTCGCTGTGTGGTGTCTTGATATTAATCGTAGGCAACTTGTTCCAAATTCCGAGTCCCCCAAGTCCAAGTCCCAATATCTCGCACGAACGTCGATTAGGGAAGATGAAGAGTGATTGCTGAATGAGTGAGTGTGAGTACCACGGACGGGTGTGCGTGGTTGACTGTGTTTGAGTGACGGATGTCGAAAGAATGTAAACGTCAGAGAAGAGACGCGAAGTGATGCTGTAGTGAGGTAGGGCCTGGTACTGTTCGGCGATGTTCCAGTGAGTTCAAATGGGGATGCGTCGGTGTTGTTTGTTGTTGTCGAGAAGTACCTTGGGATTGCAAGAAAGGCGGAGGAGAATGGGATCTCGAGGTGATTGGTGGTTTTCCCTTGCACGACAACGTGGGCAGCACAGCACAGGCCAACTCTTGTTCGGGGAATGTCGAGGATGGGAAAGAAATTGAAGATCACCAAAAGGACCTGAATGGAAGAAGAAGCTTGGCTCTAGTCACCAAAGGACTGAGTAGGTAATACTGCACACAAAAGTAGAGGAAACGGGGAGGGGGAGAAGATGGGCGACAGGGAAGCCACGGTGAAGGTCTTAGACTCAATTAAAAGAGAAATGCTTGGTGTGTGGCCGGCCCAGATGGGCGGCCCCAGTACCCAGCAGGCCTTGAGGTTTTGACAGGGCTGTAGACAAGGCCAGATACCGAGAGGAAGGAAGGCGCCAAAGGGGGCAGGGGGGGTTTCCTTGGGCAGGAGTGGATCTACCCATCCACCTGCAGGGCTGGCACAGGACGGTGAGGTCCTCGTGCACTGGGCAGGTGGGCAGATGCTGGCTCGGTCTCTGCCGAGAATTAACACCACCACGGAGCAGAATGGGCCTATCCAAACCTCGTCAAGATGTTGGCGAGGATTAAACGAGAAGCTATTGGGCACGGTAAAATGGCCCGTACGAGGCCGAGAAACCACCATTTCCATGGCAGGTTGGCCCTCTCCATCTTGGCCACCGTTGTCACATTTCAGGTGAGTGAACACAGTCACCAAATTACCTCCCCTTTCTCGCGATATCATGGTTAGCCCAGCAATGTGCCATTCCTGCTGGAAGGCCGTTCGGCTTTTCTGTGACACCGTGAGCCTCTCTCCCGCCCAATCACTTTGCGCGGTGCCGTGTCTTGCCAGGTCTGCGTGGCCGGCGAGAGTTCGCTCGTACATGCGCTGGCGTTCAACAACATCCAGTCGCTTGTGGTCCCAGGGGCGGACAAAGGACTCCAGCGAACCGAAAACGAAGAGTCAAGCATAGGCGCAGCAGCCGGGACCCGCCGTTTGTTTGGTCGAGAACATCTCGACGGCGGCGCAAAAGCGGCTCCGTGGATCTCAGCATGATCCCTGTCCTCGTCCCAGACCAGGCCCTGATTCGCTAGCCAGATTGCGGGCCTCTTCGGGGCTAAGCTTCTTTGGGTCAAGTCAGGGGCACCTCCTATCCCCGCTTACTCCCGTTGGACGGTGGCGGCTCAGCACCCCTGTTCGTACCCTTGTCGTTTTTCTATGCACTGTCGATCTTCCATAAACACCATCGCTGTTTGCACCACTCGACTCCAGACGAACATGGGATGGTTGGGAGTCAAGCTTTTTTGGGACTTGGTTTATATAATGTTTCGTTCCATCCAGCCCAGCTGCGCATGCGTTTTTCGGTATAACACGTCGTTGGTCATTCGACTTGGGCCTTGCAGTCGTCACAGTCACCTGCTGCTGTGCTGGTCGGGCCATTCCCGGGGCCCAGCATCACGGGTTTGAAGTCCAAAGTCGGCGCCGGCCAAGGCCGTACAGATACCCCTCGCAATGTCGTCAGTTGGTGGCCTCTTCCCAAAGCCGCCTCAGATGTTTCATTGCCGCTTCTCAACCCACCGTATCATGTCGACGACTCATCCGCAGCAGCATCGCTATCATCACCGCCTCGAACCACATGCCCGGCGCGGCTTGATGAAGGACACAACCATTTCTCCGGCCTGCAGTATCTCATACCCTAGCGACCCACCAAGCGAGATATGGAGGCTCACTCGGCCAGCCTCACCTTGTCCTATTTGGGCAGTCCGCCGCTCATGCGGCCTGTAGAAGATCGCCAGGTTCGGCTACTCGGATAGCGAGACCGACTCTGCGCTTCTGCGGTCAGCAACCAAACGAGCTTTCGAAACTTCTTGTGGGCGTTTCGGTAGCAGCAAGCTCTCCCGATTTGAGATAGGGAATCGTACTGCAGGCCTGCAAGCCACGTTTTCCTAGTGCTACCGGGGGCTGCCTCGTCTTGGTCATCTACATGAACTTTCGAGGCCCACTTTCTGTTTCATAAACTCGAATGCTCATCATGAAAAGGACCACACTTCATGTCGCTTGAAAGCATCAGCCTCGGTCACGATCCTTCCAACATCTGCTCGGGTGTCGACTCTCGATACGACAATATTCACAGTGGGGGCTCCGTTGTCAAAAGTTGGTCCGAGCAGAACCTAAATTCGGGTTACCAGATCTCGAGCCGCAGGTATTAGATCTTCTCCTTGGCGGCTAAAAACCACCGAGTCTGCAGGGCCTGGTGAGCGCAGATTTGACTGTGTAGCCGCTCTTGTTCTGAAAACGGATAGACTATCGATTCTCTCCGCGATAGCATAACCGCCCTGCTGCTTGGGCGCCTTGTTGTACGCGTTACTTCGTATGGTCGTACAGAACACCTGGGGGCACTTACCGCCGGCGGTGTTGAGGATCGTGGCCATCATCCTGTGGGTTCCCCCTCATCCGCGACACCAAACACCAAGCTTCGTGCGACACGGAGGTTATATCCGGCCTGCCATGCCAATCTTGCACGCGAGGGTAGCCTCATTACATAGAGCTCCTAATTGGCACGTGTTAATGCCCATGTGGTGGTGCATAAAGATGGTGCATAAGTCTGAAAATGTCCAAAAGGCAATCGGAAATTCAATGACAAATGGCTGCACAGGATACTTCCGTGATGAGTCGGCCAGACTCCCAAGGTCCTACCACAAACACCACTCATGGTTGACGTGAATTAGATAGATGAAAATGTAATGACCCGATGAGCCAAAAGTCCAAGCGCCATTACCCGCGTCGGAACAACCGCGCCGCTATGCCGATCACAAGCCAAGCCTATACTTATTCCTCAGCCTTGCAGCCTCGCCGTCGGTCAGCCTTATCTCACAATCAGACACGTTTATCCCACTCTGAGATAAGCACAGACAACGTCATCCCGGGCCAGGCCGATACGCGATATTTCTGCACGACTCCAAGCCCAAGCATTTGACGACAATTAGCCCACACCACGCAACAACCCGACGCCGACCAGACCAAACAAGATGGGCGCGAACACGTCCAAGCAGTCCGGCTCCGAGCCAACACACGTGTGGAAGGGGTAAGCACCCCTCCAAGGACCTCAATTGCATGCACCTGCCCTCCTCGCTAACTCCAAGCTTTCAGGACCACCCCCGCCAGCGTGTCGCAGGATATGATTGAGTCGCTGCAGTCAAGCTCAGAGGTGCGCCCCTTCCTACCATACCGGAAAGATCGTACGTAATGGCGAAGAAGAAGGAAGCTGACCCTTCGCCCCCGCAAACCCAGACCGACGCCTCCCGCGCGCAACTCCTCGAGTCCCAAGTGCAAACCCGCGTCGCCGCCGAGCTGCGCAAGCTGCACGACGAAGAAACAAAGCGCCTCTCCGCACTGCTCTCCCAAATCACCACCACCACCGAAGACTCCTCCTCCTCCGCCGACACCACCCAGCGCAGCCGCCACACCGCGTCAGCCGAGATCGCCGCGCTCGAGCGCAAGCTGCAGACCCGCAAGCTGGTCAAGGAGCTGCCCGAGAGCGTCGAGGTTGCGCGGTCGCAGGTGGTGACGTGCCTGCGGGAGAACGACCGCCGGCCGCTGGATTGCTGGAGGGAGGTGCAGGCGTTCAAGGAGGAGGTGAGGAGGCTGGAGAAGGGGTGGGTTGAGAGGATTCTTTCGTAGGGAGGAACGGGAGAGAGAGAGAGAGAGGAAAAGTTTTGATAGCGTGGTGGTGGTGGTGGTGGTTGTTGGAGGTTGTGTACTATAGGGATCGGCTTTGCATGATAGAGGAGGGTATACAAAAAGCATTCGACATCAAGCGAGAACGGAGCAGCTGTCTGAACTACCACAGGCTTGCAGGGGACGAGACAGATGATGTGAGCTACAGCATGGCAATTATGGCATGCTAGAGGAATCAGACAAATTTTGAACACCAACGCTCCACATGCCGCTATACAGTCTCAGGGTATCTTGTACTCCCAGCAAATGCTTCCGCCGCACCACCGCACCACCGCATCACTCATCTACTGCCCAGACTCCTCCAACTCCTCGCCCCAAGGCTGCTCCCCCTCCAGCTGCTCCTTCAGCTTCCTAACCTCCTCCGCCCTCTTCAGCCCCTCGGCCCGTTTCCTCTCCCTCCGCACCTCCGGATCCTCCCATCCCTCCCTCTTCCCCGGTCCCCCACCGCCCGCCTTCGCCTCCTTCTCCACCACCGCCAGCAACAAGCTCCGGAAGCGCGCAATCCGCCTCGCGTTCTCCGCGAACCGCTCGTTGGCAATGTTGATCAGCGCCTTGAGGTAGTCGCCGCTCACGGTGCAGTGCTTGATGCCGTTGGTCTCGGTGCCGATCAGGGACTCGAGCCCGAGGCCCATGGAGCGGATCGCCACGATGGGCGTTGCTGCGGAGGCGGTTGCGGATGCCGACGAGGGCGGGAGGAGATTGATGGCGCCGCTTTCGCGGAAGCCGGCTTGGAGGCCGCAGCGGAGGATGAGCTGCGCGTGGTGTGGCGAGGCTGTGAGGACGTGGAGGATCTGTTTGTAGTGTTAGTAGCACTCATCATTCAAATCAACACACACAAGGGAAACATACCATAGGCTCAAATTTGAAATGAATCAACCTCATCCCCCTTCCACACATTTCCGCTCCCGCGCCCGCACCACCCACTCCAGCACCCCCATCCATCCCGTTGAAAATCGGCTCCTCCATCCCCAACAACGCCGCCACAATGTTCGGCTCACTATCCAGCCTGCCCTCCGTCTCCAGCGGCTCATGGCTCACAAACAACCACCTCCCGCCGCCGCCCTTGCCCCCAAACCCAGCCACGGCATTCCTCTCCCTCCCAATCCCGCTCCCATCCGCGCGGCCCTGGCCCTGGGCCCCGTCGCCATCGTCGACAATGCCGCCGCCGTCCTCCTCCTCCTCCTCGTCGTTGTCCTCCAGCTCCGCGGCGTTGTAGTGCGACGGCAACTCGCCGCCCGTGCCGTCCCGCCCCGGCGTCGTCGTTGCTCCCGCGCCGCCACTACCACTACCACTACCACTACCACTACCACTACCACTACCACTACCACTACCACTACCACCAGCAGCAGCCTCCGCTGGCTCAGCAGCCCGCCGGCCCTCGAGAAAGACAGACACCCGCCCCGCGCACGAGCTCGTCGTCACGAAGCCCTCGATGTCGTTGAGCTCGGAGATGAGCGTGCGGATCCCCGCGTCGACGGTGCCCTTCGGCGAGAGATCGGTGTACTCGTCGTCGGGGACGGCGAGGGCCGCGAGGATGCGGTGTTTGCGGGTGGTGAAGGACGGGGGGATGGGGACTGTGGCGAGAGACGAGGCGGCAGGTTTGTGCTGCTGTTGTGGTTTGGGACTTGGGTGTGAGGCTTGAAGAGGTGGTTGGAGAGACGGTGGGCCGGACTGAGACATGGTGGTGGTTGGGCTTGTAGGTTGTTGAGAAGATGGCGAGCGGCGTAGTAGCCTTGGTTGGCTGGTCAGTTGGAGATTTGGATGGATGGGAAAGAAGGTACCGTGATGTGTCAATGTCGTGTACGAATCTACGATGCCTCTTCTTTGGGACTGGTGACTTGTAAAATGTCTGTGCCAATTGTGTCAAGACGACGGCTACTTCCGAGTCAAACTCAATTGTAGTCGCGCGCAGGGGTGTCACGTGGGCAGGTTTGACGACGGAATGTCTTCAAAATAACGGAGGTCTTGATCGCACGGACGTCAAAGCATGAAATTTAGCTCGCATACTTCATAGTGTCAAACACTGACTTGGGCTTGGGATTATTGGCATGGGGTATAGAGTTTGAACCTCTCTGCATCACGGGTCCACGCTTTTGCCACCTCCATATGAGGAACCTCAAAAAATGACGTACCCGCCTCCACCAAACTGCTCGCCAACACGAGAGGGGCTAATCTGCTGCTTATTTACAACGAAGATTATAATACCGTGAGGTATAAGGAGCTGCACCCTGAAATCACGCAGTCTTGCAAGCCGAGCGTGCCCCCATTACCACTGTCCATAGGTTTGCGTGTGGTGGTGCATGGATGTCACATGTCAATATAGTGAAGGTTCAATTTGACTCTGGGGGGTGGGTATATTTGGGATCTTTATTTAGCTACTCACGAGCCTCTCAAACTGCGGTCACTCGACCAAGCAGTCCGGCATCGATTCTCTCCTCACCCGCTCCGGCCAACCGTTTCCTCCCTTCTGACTGTGACTGAGCCGAACTCGATGCAGAATACCCTCTACCATCTTGCCAGCCAGCCAAGCCGGTACTCCATCCAAAACCATGAATGAAGCCCAGGATCAAACCATGGTCATTGACCGAGAAACCCGGATGTAGCTGTAGTGTCCTTCGCGCTTCTTTATCTCTTTTGAGTCGTCTCAGGAGTCTACCGAAACAAGTGCTCCTTTCCTCCTGAAAACGCCCATATTACCCGGTGGCTCCATCCACTTGGAGGAGTCCCATCCCGAGGCTTGGCTCGACTCTTATCATGCGCTTGCTCCCTTTCCATTGCCTCCTTTGACGCCTTTTCCTTCCTTCTTTACATGACGTTGAGGTCTGTCCAGCCGTAGCCTGGACAGTACATGGATCTTCTCTGTGTTGTGTGTCTTCCTCTTTGAATGGTGGGAAGATCTGTGCGAATGCGCAACATAACAAAACTAGCAGCAGCTTCCAAGGTGTTGTAGTGTAGTGTCTTGGGGGTATTTGATGGGGTGATATCGACTCCTCAACCCACGACGCATATGGTGTACCCATGTCGTGAATTCTTTCAGTTGTCGGCATCTTGGTGTTGTGTCATGTGATGGGAATAGTGGGTGATGCTGCAGGTTTTCGCCGAAGGGAAGCTTGGTCGAGGAAAGCTTCTCCGTTGCTGACGGGGAAGCAAAGACCAGTCGCGTCGTAATCTTCGTTCATTGTGCTGTGGGGCTGTGATGGGGTATGAGGGGTAAAAGCAACGGGGAGCTGACTTGATGGCATTCAAGTCATAATATTCGCAGAGCCGCCGAGTTGACGCTTGACTTGCTCGCGAGCCCAGCGAGCCGTCTCGATGGTGCGCTGGGAGAACTCACGGTTGGACCGAGTGTCCTTGATCATGGCGCTGACCCATTCCTGTCGGAAGGCGTCGATAAGCTGACCCTCGGGATAAGTGTCTGCAAGATCACTACAATAACTGTTAGCTTATACGTCCTCAAACGGAGACGAGCGTATCAAGTGGACTTACCCAATCACACCCATAGACGCTCTCATGAGGGATTCGCTCCTGTTCATGTCGTTGGCAATGACATTGAGCAGCTGGAAGATGGACTCGACGTATTGCTGCAAAATCTGGGTCTTGCCGGAGACCTTCATAGCGCCAATGATACCGCTCCAGGCATCCATAATGCCCTCCCGCAGTGAAATGACGTAGTCATACATCTCATAGCCAGCCTCAGGACTGGCAGTAACAGTAGCGGCTTGCTGCAGGACCTGTGCGACCACAGACAGATACTTCTCGAAGTGCCCCGTAATAGCAGTGGCAATGTCGCCAAAGCATTGCAGAATGGCAGGCTTGAACTGGTTCGAGAGCGTAGTCGACCTCAGGTTGTTGAGCAGGTAGTTCATGAAGCCGTCGCAGTACTGGGCGCTGTGGTCGCCCAGAGACCGTGTAATATCACTCACAAGACCGATGGCCATGGCGCACAAGCCCGGCTCCTCCTGGTTGCCCAGCGCGTTGTGCAAGAATGGCAGGAACGCCTCCATATACTTGACGAAGGAGTCCTCCATAGCATTCGACAAGGCGCTGATGGCAGCAAAGGTAGCCTCAGGAACACTGGACTTGGCGCCAGCGGCGCCCAGAAGCTGCAGCAGAATCTGCATGATCCGGTCGCCCTGAGGAACTATCTCGGCTTCCAGACGTAAGATGATGGCCTGGAGAGCAGAGCAGAGACTGGTCTGCATATCCTCGAGGGTGATGCGGTCCTCAACACTGACGACCTGGCTCTGCATGGGCACGCTGTTCTCCAGACGCTCGAGAATGACTGTGGATAGCTGAGCAACCGATGGAATAGAATCCGTGCCAGCGTTCGCCACAAAAGTATTCAAAACTTCATAGGCAGCAGTGCGAACAACGTTCTCGACGTCCTGGCGAGAGGTAACCGTCAGGAGAGACTGAACGCTGTCGTTGAAGTGAATAGTGAGAGGGTTGGTCGCCGCGCCGGGCTCTGCACCAAAGCGTTCAGCCAGGTTCATCAGCGCCCAGCAGCAGGAAGGCGCCATCTTGGGGTTGGTCTGGAGGCCGTTGAACAGCGCACGAATCAGCGGGTCGAGCGTGGTGGCGGGATCGATGGCTTCGGAACAGGCTTCGGTGATGCGACCGAGAGCGTAAGCCGCGGAGTCTCGGACGTGAACTGATGGGTCCTCCATGATCTCAATAAGAATCTTGAGGGCAGACTTGACAATTGGCTCCAAAGTCTTCTCATCAGGGCCCTCCATAATGGCTCCGAAGGCGGACACAGCAGCGTCCCTCTTGTGCCAGTCCTCGTCACGCAGGTTGGCCTCCACGAACTGGATGACGGGGGCAATGATGGTAGCCTGAACGGCCTGAGCATAGAGCTGCAAGCACTGGTAAGCAGCGCGAGAGATGTTGTACTCGTCGTCGCCGGCATCTTCGTCTTGCTTGGTGAGAAGTGTTAACAACACAGGTACGACCTCGTTCGTCGCAACGCGTGCAAAGTTATAGAACGGTCGCATTTGGTCCGAATTCTCGACCTGGACGTTCTGTTAGCTTGTGTCTACAACAAGAGTGTCAGCGGGGAGAGCTTACCTGTGCATTATCATCCTCGATAGCCACCTCCTCTTCGCAGACTGTGCTCCAGAACTCCACGGCCAGCTTCGCAACGTCCTCATCCTGGCTCTTCATGCCAAGAATGGTCAAGCCGAAGAGAGCCTTCTCCATATAGAAACGCATCTTGTCGTAGTAGAGACCCATGATTCGGTTCAGACAGCCAAAGGCGCCCTGCTGTATACGAGCATCGTCTGCCTGCGTGGCCTCACATACGACTTGCATAATGTAGTTGCGCTCGCCCTCGTGCTTAAAGTTGTTCTCGACGAACTCGAGCGAGTCGCCCAAAGCAGTGATGGCGGCCAGACGGACCTCTTGGTTTGTCTCCTCCTTGCGGGCACCCTGAACGACAGCTGTAAGGATAGCGTTTGAGTGCCCGATGAGGGCGGCTCGGAGCTCGGCATCTTGGCTCTCGCAGATAAAGCCAATCGTGGTCAAGGAGGCCTGCTTCTGGTGTGGTGTACCCTCGGAGACGTTGCGAACCAGTGAGGTCATCAGATCCTGCCACTGCTCGCGGGGCAATTCAATAGAGGCGATGGAGGCGACGACTTGAGCGGCAGCCTGGCCAGCCTGTGTGTTAGTCGAGGCGAGGGTCTGGAGTGCCTTCTCTTTGATGAGAGTCTTCGATGCTTCGTCGGTTTGTTGCAGCCATTTTTGTTGTAAGGCAGACTGTCGTGTATATTCTCGGGCGGTGAAGGCGTTCTTCAGTGCGATACCGGCCGCAGCTCGGATGTGACCTTCTGCGGTTTCCTCTGCGAGGGCTTGCACAAGGGTGGAGAGATAGAGGGACTAAGGCATGAAACACATGGTGGTTAGCGGGCTGTGGTGGTGGTAAGGACGCGGTAGCACGAGGAAATGGATCAAGGCCCTACGAAGTTCTGCTCTGAGGCTTGAGAAAGCTGTTGCTCAGCAGCATTCCGAAGTTGCGCATCTGGAGATGGTCAGTGGTCAGCAAGGTATTCCCGTCAAGCCGTCGCATCATGACGCGATTGGAGCGTTGTTTGGGGATGGTCGGTGGTTGTTTGGAGGCAAGGGAAAGGCGCAGGCAGGCAGAGGATTTCGCTTACCTGGACTGAGCGAGTTCGTCAGGACAGTGCTGATATCGGGGGCACCGTCCGCCATAGTGTGGGACCTGTTTCGAAAGAGCGATGCTATGTGGGATGTTTGCGGTGAAGTAGAGTAGAGAGATTTGGGGGAGTGTTGGTAGGGTTGTCTGTAGGCAAGAATAATGAGTGCGAAGTTCGCAATATTTGAGTCCCAGGCTTGGTTTGGCTAGCGGGGCGTTGCGAGGGCGGCAATGGCCGTGGATCTGGGAACTGTACCCCTCCTTGGGGGTGTGTGGGGACTCTGCGCGTACCTGGGTGCACAGTAAACAACGGGCAAGCGGCGCGTGTTTGCGAGTTGGCTCGGTATTGGTACTGGAGACCAGAGGCTAGAGCAGAGCAGAGAACAGCAGTGTGATCTAAGAGGATTGTTGTTGGTTTCGGTGAGTCTAAAAAGAAATCGAAGAACACGGTGAAAAGCTGGGCCTCGTCGCGGTTGTTGCCTCGCTGACTCTTCCCAAGGCGATGGGTGGTCAAGGCGATCCACGTGGGTACTTGTAGAAGTACTTGTACGCAAAGTACTGCCAATGGCTGACAAAGGAATGTGGGCGAGATTGCTCGATTGCGCAGCCGGTGTGGGTTTGTGTCGCGTCAGTGCTCGACAGTTCCAGAGGTGAACACGGTGCGTTCTTTGCTATAGTCTTGCAAGAAAGAGGAAACTTGTTGCAAGAGATGGATCGCGAAAGACATTGTCGTAGGTCAAGTCTGAGCGGTTATGACGGACATTGGCACTTGCCTTTCTTTCTGTAGGGCTGCGATGGCACTTGATTGGCTCAGAATCCCGGCAGGCCCCGCTTTCGGCTGCGTTAGCGTGCAGGTACCAGGGTCTATCAGCAGGAGATACCGTCAGTATGGTACTTGGTACTCTCAACGCACGAGCAATGGACGCAGAACGTGGCCTATGATTGATTTTCGCGCTCACGAATTGTTTGTATCAAGGTTAAGTGAGAATGGAAATTCCAAGTTAAGCATGTCCAGAGTATCTCGAGCCGTTGATCCGGCATTCACGCGTGGTGGAAAGACCGGCACGAATCTTGCGAGCCGTCCTACGGTAGTACCCTTGGTAACTATGCCATAGTGCAACTCAACTTCGTCCAGACATCAGCTCCGATCACATGCTTTTCTCCAAGTGCACGTACTCTACTCCGTATGGAGTGTGTGATAAGGCTGAATACCTTTGCCGGGCAGCCTTATTACGAGACTGCCTGTTATCACTACTCAACACCAGTTTTGATTTTCCGTTTACCCCTCCTACCCTAAAGAAAAGAGCTATGATATCTTAGGTACTGTATAAAACCATGCAGTATGATGCACCCTCAGGCAAACCAAATAGCTGCCTATTCAGTAAGTTTTGTGCGCCGAGTCCTCGCCACATCCTGCGTTTTGGCGATGCCCAAACTTGCGTCTTTGGCTGAACAATTATGGCAGGCCAGACAGGCCTAAACCTTCGATGCTTTTCCCGCGATTGCAAAAGGAGAACCCATACAGAGTACATCCATCTACATCTCGTCCGCAGCATTCTCCAGGCGGTTGATTAGATCAGGCTTTTCGTGGAGGTTGGCACTGCCGTTCAGCTTCTTCAGGATGGGACTGCCAGGGCGGGACTGAACGAACTGTAGAAAGTGAAAGAGTCAGCACCCGCCAGGAAACACGAACAATCAAGCGTAGACACAAGAGAGGACAGCACTCACGTTACTCGCAGCACTCAACAGCGCCACCAGCGAGCTCTGCACCACATCCTCATGTATACCCACACCCCAGACCCTCTGATTCGAGCCTGCAGCTGTACACTCGATATACGTAGCAGCCTTGACATCCCGACCCTTTCCGACCGCGTGCTCCTTGTAGTCATTGACGTCGATGTCCACGCCAATCTGCCGCAGCGCATCGCTCAGACTCGACAGCGGGCCGTTGCCGCGGCCGCGCAGCTTGATCTCGTTGCCGTCGACGCTGACAACGCCCTCGAACACTCGCTGCAGGTTCTTGGTGTCGACCGTCTTGCCGGGCTCCGGCGGCGCGGGGCTGCGCGACCGGTCGGGCACGATGCTGTAGTCCACGATCGTGAAGCGCGGGTTCTCGCGCAGGAAGTACGTCTTCTCGAACAGCTCCGTGATCTCGACCGGCAGCAGCTCGCGGCTGCGCTCGTCGGCCACCTTCTGCACCACGCGGCTGAAGTCGACCTGCAGGCCGCGCGGCAGGTCGAGCCGCAGCTGCTGCTGGATGATCCACGCCGCGCCGCCCTTGCCGCTCTGCGAGTTGACGCGGATGACGGCCTCGTAGTCGCGGCCGATGTCCTTGGGGTCGAGGGGCAGGTACGGCACCTGCCAGTGGTCGTCGTACGACGCGCCCGCGTTTTCGCGCGCCTGGAAGCCCTTCTTGATGGCGTCTTGGTGCGAGCCGCTGAAGGCGCAGACGACGAGGGAGCCGCCGTAGGGCGCGCGCGGGTGGATGGGGATCTTGTTGCACACCTCGACGGTCTTGATCACGCGCTGCAGGTCGGAGAAGTCGACGGTGGGGTGGACGCCCTGGGTGTAGAGGTTCAGAGCCAGGGTGACCAGATCGACGTTTCCGGTGCGCTCGCCGTTGCCAAACAGACATCCCTCCACGCGGTCCGCACCAGCCATCTGTGCCAGCTCCGCAGCAGCTACAGCGCAGCCACGGTCGTTGTGCGGGTGTAGGGATACGGCAACCTTCTCGCGCTCGGAGATGTTCCGGCAGAAGTACTCGATCTGGTCGGCGTAGACGTTGGGCGTGGACATCTCGACGGTGGCGGGCAGGTTGAAGATGATGGGGTTGTCGGCAGTTGGCTCCCACTCAGCCTTGACGGCCTCGCAGATCTCCAGCGCAAAGTCCAGACCAGTGTCCGAGAAGGTCTCTGGGCTGAACTCGAAGGACCACTCTGTGCCGGCCTGTGATGGGTCGTCCTTGGTCAACTGACGTACTAGGCGCGCGCACTTGCGTGCCAGCTCGACGCTCTCCTCCTGGCTGAAGCCAAATATGATGCGCCGGAAGCACTCGCTCGTGGCGAGGTAGATGTGTACAATCGCCTTCTTTGCGCCACGGAGGGACTCGACTGTGCGGCGGATGAGGTCCTCCCGGCAGGGGGACAGGACTTGGAGATAGACATCGTCGGGAACGGCGCCAGGGGTTTCGATCAGGCGGCGAGTGAAGTCGAAGTCGGTTTGGGAGGCAGAGGGGAAGGAAACCTCGATCTCCTTGTAGCCCAGGTCGCACAGCAGCTTGAAGTAAGTCCACTTCTCCTCGCCGTTCTAAGGCGCGGGGGAGACACAACGTCAGCTTGTACCCACAGCCTTTGGCGCATTTGTCTTCAGGGCTTGGAGCATACCATGGGGTCAACCAGACTCTGGTTGCCATCACGCAGGTCAGTAGCCAGCCATCGTGGGGCTTTGGTCAGAGTCTTGGAAGGCCACTGTCGGTCGGGCAGGTGGACAGGCGGGAATGGCTTGTATTTCTTGGAGGGGTCCTTGAGCCTGTTCAGGAGCAAACAGGATTACTGGATTAGCAAGTTGCAAGCATGCGCCGAGTTGGAATTGCATGCGCAACAGGACCATTGATTTTTTTGCATGAACTTACATAGGCATCTTGAATGTATACCATATAATTCCCAAGTAGTAGGTGGCCGAGCAGGGAAGGTCGGAAGTGGTGGTCAAGTGAGGGGCACTTTTTTTATTCTGCTTGGCTTTGGACAAGGCTCAAGTGTAAGTGCGGTTAGGTGCGGAGGTACTTGTGTAAGTAGGTAGACCTAGAAAAAGAAGAATATGCACAGGCCTGTGTTCTTACGAACAACTTATAGACAGGCAGATTGGCAGTAGGAGCGGGATTCTCTGTCTAAGTGCTCACTTCAGCATTCACATCCAAAGGAGTAGGTACCGCAACACAGTCATAGAAGGTTGATTGAGTCACTGCGCACTTGCGCATCTTCGGAGCTATCTCGCATGATTCAAAACACACACTGCCTTTGTAATCACAGTTACACTCAAGACTACATAAGCTATTATTATAAGTCAGTCTTCTCCCTAACTTCAATCAACATCCGTGTATCAAATTGGCAACTCAGGAGGGGGTTACAGCTAGCCAGTGCTTTTGGTGACTGCGCCGATTGCCAGCTCATTGCTCAACTTCTTGCTCAATCTGGTGCCTCGGTATATCAGACCGCTCCAACTTCACCACAGTCAACTTTGTCGTCATTCTGGGTCTGAGGATTCTGAGACAAACCTGGCAGACTCGCTGGAAAATAAATAGTTTCGCGAATTCGAAATCGAGGTATAGGGTAAGTTTGGGTCCGGCAATTCCGGCTCCACAATGCACCATACCTACCACGATGTTTCAGCACCGTGCGTATTTCAGCACCTAGGTAAGCATATCTAGCTGCGAAACTTGGACTATGCCCAAGGTGATTCTACTTTGAGATGCGAAGGACTGCGTGGACGTTTGTGCGAGCAAAACTATGACCGTCACCCGGAACAATGTAGATGGATCTCAGGCCCAGAGCCAGCCACACCAGGGTTCTTGCGGACACGGCCACTGATGACCTCACAGCCTTTGGCATTTTGTTGATTGAGGATAGGAGTGCTGATATTAAGTGCAACGAAGATACTATGGATTCTTGATGGTGGATAGCTCGGGTCTCTACTTTCCCGAGCCGCCAGAGATATGGGACATGATGTTTCAACACACGAGAACAAGCAATGTTGAGGAACCGTTACAAGCGCTTGTAAACCGTCCATGGATTCCAGCGACGAGGTACAGGACATTGTGCCTCCAGGCAACTCTCTATACAGCAATTGGTTCAAGACTGCCTTTGCACAAGGCGCAGGGAGACGCTCTGCGGACAGCTTTGGTATGGAGAACGAGTGACGTCTGATGGCTTACATAATCAGATCTGAACAAGAGACCAAGGGGACCTCGCCAAAATTTCCTGCTTGGGCTCAGAAAAGAATTCTGAAAATCCCCGCCGACTTCGGTCTCAAAAGACAATCCTACGAAAAGAGAACCCCCACCAGCTTGGATCGGAAAGGATACTTCCGGAGCGAGACCTGCGGAGAAAGCTTCACGGAGAAGAACCCACGGAAAGCACCCGCTGTTTAAAAGTTCTGCTTGGACTGTGAACAGCAAGCTCAGCATCTCTCAACACCCTCAGGAACTCATCAAAAGTACAGGACCATGACGCCCAAAATCATCATCGTCACCGGCGCAGGCCGTGGGATCGGCCTGGCAATTTCAAAGTATCTACTCGAAAAGTCACACAAGGTGGTGCTAGTGGCGCGGACGGAGAGTGACTTGGAGCCGCTGAAGAAGCAGTATCCCGCGCAGGTCGAGTACTTGGCTGCCGACCTGAGCATCTTTGACGTAAGGCATTGAGAATAGCAACTGGATTGTTTGAGTGGGCTTGTATTGATTTTTCTATTTTTTTCTATTGCAGAACGCTACGAAAATCACAGACCTTGCAGTGAAGTTCGGAGGCAAGCTTGATGGGCTTATCGTCAATCACGCTACACTGGAGCCGATTAAGCGCATCGCAGACTCCACGGTGGATGAATGGAAGAAGGCCTACGACATCAACTTCTTCAGCCCGTTGGCTCTGGTAAGTGCAGACAGTCAAGGCTGAGACATTGCACACACAGCTAACGCAAAGTCCTACCTAGGTCCAAGCTGCCCTCCCTCACCTGCGCCAGACGAAAGGCCGCATCATTCTGGTCTCGTCTGGGGCAGCCTCCTACGGCTTCTCAGCATGGGGACCATACGGCTCCTCCAAAGCGGCCTTGCACTCTCTCACCATGCACTTGGCCGTTGAGGAGAAGGACATCGTCACAATCTCAGGCAACCCAGGCAGGACGGACACTGACATGCAGAAGCAGCTGCGGGAACAAGGCAAGGGCAACATGGACGAGGCGGTTCACGCGGACTTCGTCTCTGTGCATGAGCAGGGGAAGCTCAACCCGCCCGAGGGACCTGGCCATGTCTTTGCGAGGATGGTGCTGGATGCCACTCCTGACCTTAGCGGCAAGGCCATCAAGTGGGACAGCCCAGAGGCGGCACCGTACCGGGAGCACTGAGCGAAGGAGTTCACTAATTCATTCGTGTTAGCAGATGGCTCTTGCAAGATGCTGTCAAACGTCCAAGACGAATGTGGGAAGCCTCATTTGAAAGATGAAAAGCAATACATTTTCTTCCACATGTAAAAGTTCGGATTTAGCATGGAATGATAATTTTTAATCATAGGCTTCCGTGTCACATTCGTCGTTGGATATTCGGGAAAAGAGGGTAGCACAAACCTTGAACTTGTAGACTGCAGTGTGATTCTTGAGGGTATGGGTGGTAACTGCGCTTCAGAGTCAGCACTGTTCCCCAGGACGAAGTGCTGTGGCGAAGTCGTCGATACGGTAGTCCGTTGCTCAGAAATTAAAACATAGAAAATTTGAAAATCATTTGTTGATCAGGATTTGATAGTACTTTTGTGCATCATAGCGGTAGGACGATGACGGGTGGGGAGTCGAGAGGTATCGGCCGAAGCGAGATGTAACGAACCTGGGTTGTCTCAAGGTTAGCAAGCGCGCTCTCGACAAAATGATGGAGTGCAAGCAGCAGAGAGATGTGGGGGAAGATCAGAAGCGTCCGTTTGGAAAGACAGGTCAATCACCATGGTTGTGTATGCCTGGGGCGACAATAAAGCTCATCATGTAGGGTTGGAACGAGAAGGAGAGGAGGGGGGAAGGACAAACCTTTTCAGTGCCAGTGATAGTCGATGATTGATGCGCGCGTGTACCTTGCGCACTGCGCTCATTCCAGGATGATGCGCATCAACAAATATTCCTACCCATAGCGAGGCAGGGTATCCAAGCACCCAAAGTTGGTGAGAGGGATGGCTGCGCCGACGTTGGGAAAGTTGATGGAGTTGAGAGGTTGATGGGAGCAAGCAAGAAGAGAAAATTGCAGCAGCGCAGTTTTGAGGTAGCGGGCAGAAATATTCTGGACGCGCTAGCCCCAATACGGCTAGCGAAGCGGCAGGGATGACGCGTGATTAGATAAGCTGACGGACTCCTTCCTCGTTGTGCTCAATAAACGCGCCGAGTCAATTACTTAAAAGGCTGCCAGGGCTCTCTTCATGCGGCCCAGCCCTGAGGCTCCTCCTGATGCCTCGATCAAAGAAACTCGGCGCAACTTGAGCACTACTCCCTACACAATGAATTGCCACCTGTGAGAGAGCCAGATCACGAGATGAGGGACTTCTATATTGTTTGATGCACTGAAACTCCTCCGAATCCACCATTGCCGCCCCATCTGTCTGTGGCCCTGGCATCTGTTCGACCCAGCCCAATATCAATCTAGGGTCGTGTGCACTTGGCCTGCACTAGCACTTTCTGTTCGCCTCTTTTCACTATGTCTGACCACGAATTTGGAGGTGAGTTTGTGTCTTTCATTTTTCATTTTGGTGCTGTCTATTTCATGACCCTGGCATATTTTGGTCAGGCCCGCTGTTTGTGAAGGACTGTGTGTGGGAATATCAAACCACTATGGAAAAGGGAGTCGGGTAACTCGGCAGACGGCGACGACCACTTCACTGGTTCAAGTGAATCAGATTGGAGAGGCTGTCACAGCTGCAGCTTCTGGGTCAGGTCCGGGAGCTATAGGAGTTGCCGTTTGCGACAGCTCCTAAACCCCCACACCATCAAATCAGAACATACACCCAAATCACCACATTCCAACTCCTCACCTGCCTTTCAAGATGGTCACCTACTTCAACAGTGCGAATCAGTCCCCAAGCCCTGCACTCACTGCTTTTGGGCTCATGCTAACAAGATGTTTAGCCAATGATGACCTTTCTCTGCCAAAGGGTGAGTACCACCCTGTCTGTCATGAAGGAGCAAAGGCTGGGGTGTCGATGGGGTCGGCAGAGGGATTAGATTGCCATCTGGCCCTTGTTCCCATGATGTGAACAGCTATGGCCACCAAATCCTTGGAATCAGCCTCTCCTCAGCCCAGCTCAGCTCCAGCTCCAACCCCAATCCTGTCCTCCCATCACCATCTCACACTAACACCCTCCCAGCAACGGTCCAAAAGATTGTGACCGAGATCCTACCACCCGCCAACGGCATCGCCTTCTCCAAAGAGGCCCGGGACCTGCTCATAGAATGCTGCGTCGAGTTCATCACACTCGTCTCGTCCGAGGCCAACGAAATCTCTGAGAAGGAGGCGAAGAAGACCATCGCGTGCGACCACATCACCAAGGCGCTCGAGGCGCTCGGCTTCTCGGACTACGTTGCCGCCGTTCTCGAGGCCGCCTCCGAGCACAAGGAACAGCAGAAGGTGAGTGCTAATTCTACCCTGCACCGGAGCGTCGCCGCCTGGGCGCGTGATCATGGAGCGCATTGGCAACAGCAACAGCATCAACAAGCTGACGTTCTGGAACAGGGCCGTGAGAAGAAGCTCAACAAGTTCGATCAGAGCGGTCTGTCGATGGAGGAGCTGGAGCGCATCCAGGCGGAGCAATTCGCCGCCGCTGCTGCACGTCACCACTAGGAGAATGGACTCGTGCTAGATGACCTTGGGACGCAGCAAGGCCCTCGGACATCAACTCGGATCGAATCAAGTTCCTCACACTGCCTTTACAATTACAAAGATCAATCATTTTTGTTCCTGCATTTCATTGGCGTTCGAAGGACAAGCAAAGGAGGGCGGGCAGATGGGCGTGCGGTGATGTTGGGGCAGGCGCACAAAGCCCTGACCTTCCGGACACTGGCGGCGGTACAGACTTTATTTAGTAGACAACGCAATGCTATGCTCGAGAGATTTCGCACTTCCTTCTATGGACGTGACTACTACTTGCTCGAGTCGGAACGGATTCGCAGGACGTGTCGCTGTCGTCCAGCAGCAATGGTGTGGTTGACATGGGAACGCAAGTCATGCCTGTGAGGCAAACGACGATACTGCAGTCGCAAATATCTCGAACGGCATGGTGGCATCAAAAGTCGTACTCATTTCTTCTATGAAAGCCACTCAACGCCAACCTGCACCAAGTTCCAGAAGCAGACCGTCTATGTCTATAGTCGCTGTGTATGTGCATATGCAAATGCAGAAGAAAATCATTCAGTCATGCGGTACTCATCAAGTCATGCAAGCCCTCCGTCCCAAAGGGTGCTCTACTCCTCCCCGAAAGTAGTGTCCTCACGCAGCAGCGCCGCCCTCTCCGGCGACCGCACCTTCAGTTGGCACTGAAACGGCACAGGGTGTCTACCATCACAGCGTCAGTTAGCTATATTCACCCAAGATAGGAAAGGAAGACACCAAAGAAACTTGACTCACCCCCCAAGCCCAACCGTCAAAGCAACCTCAGGCTCCACAACCCTCCCCTTCTCATCAACCACCCTGTCCACCTCAAAAACACTCAGCAGCGTCGCGACAAACACCCACACCGTCGCCAGCGCAAGATGATTGCCCGGGCACCTCCTTCTCCCGAACCCGAAATTGCCCACCGGCGCCGGCTCTCCCCTTGCCGCATACCGCTCCGGCTCAAAGGCCTCCGGGTTCTTATAAGTGGCCGGGTCGCTGCACATGGCCTTGGTATTGGCGAACACCACCGTCCCCGCGGGGATGAACATGCCCTCGTAGACATCGTCGCGCCGCGTGCGGTGCGGAATCACGAGCGGGTTGAGCGGCAGGCAGCGCAGGGTCTCGAGGAGGAAGGCTTCGAGGTGCGGGAGGTGGGTGCGGTCGGCGAAGTCAGGGAGCTTGCTGCTGCTGCCGAGGACGGTGTCGAGCTCGGCGGTGATTCGGGCTTGTACGGCGGGGTACTTGGTCAGGAAGAGCAGCGCCGCGAGGATCATGCCCCACGTGCTGTTCCCGCCGGCAATGAAGACCGCCGCCGTCGCGCCCTTGAGGTCAGCGAGGGTGGGTTGCTGCTCTTCTGGCAGTGGCACGGTTGTGCTGTTCTCACACTGCTTCTGCTTCTCGCCGCTGTTGGCGGCCGTCCAGCGGTCATAATGCATCTTCATGAAACTCGGGCTCGCCGTGCCGTTCTCGATATCCCGCATGGTATCATTCCACGGCACCTCATGAATCTGTCGAATCGCCTCTCTTGAGTCGCGAGCATGCTTCAGCGCAGGAGAGAACCGCGACGGGAGAAAATACCGCGCCAGCGGGAAGATGTCCGTGACGGTGGACCCCGCGATGCCGCCGTTGGTGGTGACGGCGTTGGCGGCGCGGGACATGGCGACGTAGGGAGAGTCCGGGGAGTGGACGGGCTGGCCATAGGCAATGCGGAAGATGACGGAGGTTGTGAGCAGGAGGGTGGTGTCGACCCAGTTGTTGGGGGATTGTAGGAGGGTATGGACGGCGCGGCGGGCTTCGGAGGCTTGCATAGGGAGGAAGGTCTTGAGGGAGGTTTGGGAGAAAGTTGTTTGGAAGAGGCGCCGGTGGAGCTTGAAGCGTGGGCCCCAGCGAAGGAAGGTCAGGGTGAAGCCCCAGCCCATGCTGTTAAGTGTGGTGGGTTAGTGATTTTGTGTTTGGAAAGACAGGTGCTTGTGCACTAAACATCATCACGTACACTTCGAAGAGAGTGAAGCGTGGCCTGTCACAGTAGTTTGAACCTCGTCGATCGAGGAGGTCTGTGGCGGCCTTGACGCTATTGAGGCATATCATAGGCTGGCCGAGCACATTGATGTGTATCACATCGGAGTCTGAGGGTTGAGCGTTCAGTTACATATTCTTTCTGTTGTATTGGTGCTATTCCTTCCTTAATATCAAGGGTCACTCACCATATTCCTTGCCCCATCGTATATAGTCCTGCTCAGGGTGTTCGCTGAGCTGACCTAGGTTCCCCACCAGCAACTTTCCAGGTGGGCCTGGAGGAAGAGGGTACGATGACTTCTTGCGGAAGAAGAAAGTATAGAGAAAAAATGCGAACAAGATCGAGAGGACAAACGCCAAGACGAACTTGGGTTCGCAGGTCACACTCGCTTGAAGGAACATTTTCCACTTCGCGATGGGGGGGATGGAACAGAAGAGAGAATAGAACAAGAGGCATCTCCAGCAGTTGAAATATGAAACTTCCCATCCATCGAATACAAGTCTCTGATATTTCATCTCGATTCATGTCAGCAACACTTCGAGCCCATCGACATCGTGGCCTTACTCGCGGTCCGATGAGATCAAGTGACCAAGACCTTGCAGCTGAGGCGTACCTCTTGGGTAGGTACAACTTGACAGCTCACAAGCGGAACCGGGCCACCTCGGTGTTTCTTGTCGGTTTCTCAGCGACGTGCGACGTGTGAAAGCCTATGAATTCTCGCCTTGGACTGCAGGAGCTGACCACGACTGCTCACGGAAGGACAAGTTGGGAATAACAGCAGTGGCAAAGAGGGCCCGTGACAGAAAAACCATCTTGCGGTCAGCTAGTCCGGCCACCCCGGACTCGACGCTCGTTGGATGTTGATAGTATCTCGTGCCAGCATGGCAGGTAGTGGGGGTTGGGAGGAGGTACGAGCGTCCCTTTGGCTGAAAATACCGACAGTTATCCACACCATGCTTCGCCTGTGCTGCAGTCGAGGCAGACCCAAGAGAGCGGAGAGACGAGCGATTGGCGAGCATGCATGCTGCAATCTGCAATCTTCAATCTGCGATCTCTTTGAGTGCAAAACGAGAAGGGAGGTAAGGAGGGGGGGGGCTTGCGCAGCTTGCGGCATTGGGGAAAGACGGGCACAGCGGCCTTGTGCCAATGTGTGCTCGGGCAAACGTCCGTCCAGACTTCTGGTAGCGCGAAACCCGCCGCAGATTTTGACAGCAGCCTCTTCTAATCATCACTGATGTGTTTCCCCCCATTGAGTTTGAATGAGGCGACAAGGTAATCTGTGTGGAACGGCCGCTGGTGGGATTGTCCATGAATAAAACAGGCCCACTAGATGGTTCGCTGATGTGCATTGGTCCTGCATGGCCACCCAATGCATGAGGAGGTGAGGTCAGAGTGGACGCAATGATGTGCTGGCCCAACGACGACCCATCCTGGTGGATGTTGCACTGGCACAATGATCGACTCGGGAGAAGGTTGTGGAAAACTTCTAGCGGCTTGTCAAAAGCTTGGATAAATTGCGGCAGCGTTTCGAGTGTCGAAGTCAACGTGCTCTCGGGCCTCTGTCATACTCTGTGGTGGCATGACTTGGTCAAACAAATCGATCGCGCGCGGCATGAGCGGTTGTTGCGCAGAATTGTACCTGAGAAGACCATTAGTGGGGATCTTATAGCGCACAGAGAATGATTCCCGTGGTAGATGAGAGTCATGTTCCTCTTGTCTGACCAGGCTTCTCGCGGTAAGGGCAGGGGAGGATAGAAAACAGGATGTGACTATTGTAGTGGAATGCGACCTGGCCGCCTGGGTGCGGTGCTGTGATTGTGATGCCAAGTGAGGGTGAGGAGGGCAGCTCCAGGCGCGACACATGGGTGATCCTATTCGCCAGGACGAAGTGGCCGGAATGGACTTGAGTTTAAGCCGGAAGTGGTTGGGGGATTGAGTCAAAAAGGGAACATTGAAGAGGTCAAGGAGGGGTTTCAGAGAGGGGTTGCCCATGCCCAATGTCTTGATCTTGTACCGTATGTACTCTGTAGATAGCCTCCCGTGCTCTCATCAGTGCCCGTAGTATCCATCCAACCGAACTGATAATGGGTCGCGAAACACTGCCCATCCTCGTCGACAAGGGCGATTCGGAATTTTCCGTCGGGAGTAGTGTATGTATCGGGACATTGAAGTAGTAGGAGATAGGTCGGAATCAAGATAGTTCCGGAGCTGAACACGCGTTGATAAGAAGCCAGATCGTTCCTGCCACTGCCACGGGAGGGTCTGAATACTACTAGGCAGGTGGTCGTGGTGGTGGCCGTGCAAGACACTTGGAATGCAAACGCGAGGACGGCGGGAGGCCACACAAATCTTGAGAAGGGCACCAACTTTATAGAGAAAAAAATTCAGGCCACCAAGAGAAACATATGATTCCAAACAGGAAGAGAACAGAAACACAAGCTAACGCGTGTCCCAAGGCCCGGCATGAGGCGATGCTGCAATATTTATCATCGAGACTGGAGCGTCAAACTGGGCGTCGGTGGGTATTCCGGTGGGAAAGGTGGCCGGACGGGCAGGCAATTTGTCTCAAAGATGCCCGCCGCTGGCTTTTATCTCGAGCTCAGATGGCCTTTGCACGGAGAACGCCTACATCAGAAGTGGGACGGAAGTGGATGGTGGTCTGAGGCAGTCCCCGATGCGTAGGATTTTAAGTTTACTAGGGGCACTTTTACACTTCCATCGTGCCAGAGCAGCAGGCCCCAGGCAAAATTGCTGTTGGCTGAGTGTTCTGCTAGTGTGGGAGAAGCTGTCCAGATGGGTGTAGCAATGCGTGGGGATGGCCACATTATGACGATGACAGATTGTTATCTAAGAAGGTATTCCTTTTGCATTGCTTCTGCCAATACTGAAACTACCCTATTACACCTATTACAGTGAACTGGTGTCAGATAATCAAACAAACAACAACTATTGGTGAAGTGGGCGGTGAACAAAACTCTTCTCCGTGAAACTTTCAGAACGAAAGTTACCGCCATCACAAGAACTTCCCCCAACCAGCTTCACGTTATGTAGCAGCTTACCCGCTTGGCCACTAGCAACAACCCGGAAAAAAGAGCACCTGACCCGCGCGAACTTGCTCTGTCGACAGCCGCTGATGAGAGTAGCTAAGTAGCCAGGCTAAGCACAGGTCCTCCGAGTGTGCTGAAGTCGAGTCGAGGCCCTTGGACCCACCTTTTGCCCCGTCCTTTGCCACGGGCACTCCCAAAGTTGCCCCTGCAGCCATCTTCTGCCTGCCGACACCATCCCAACCCGAGGACCGTCGCGATACCATCATCACTTGACTGGCGCCAGTCCGCCCGTCTTTTCTCTCGCCATGGACCTGGACCCAAACCAGTCCCAGTTTCACAACAACCAGATCCAGGGTCCGCCGCCTGGTGGTGGTGGTGCCTTCAGTCCCACGGCCCCGTCTTCTGGCGTCCAGATTCCTCTCTCCACTGCCGGTTCCTCAGCCTCACCTCCAGCTGCTCCCGGCAGCGCCATCATCAAGCGCCGGAGCCCGATAGCCTGTCGACGGTATGTTGTCCGCTTTGTTCCGGTCTCTCGAGCTTGTCGTCCAAGGGGCAAACCTCACCTCCCTCTCGCCCAGGAAGATCAAACACATGTCCCGTAATCGCGTCGACCACAGCTAACGCTGACTCCGAGGTAGATGTCGTCGCATGAGGAGCAAATGCGTACATGAAAAGGCCAAACCACCATGTCAGGCATGCGAGCAAGCCGGAATAGGTCCAGAAGCCTGGTGAGTTTGATACCACTCCTTTCCCTGCTAGAACCCTGGCCGTTGCCCCTCCTTATTACCTTTTGGCTGACATGGTCCAGCATCTTTCCCGTCCGTGGCCACCCCGATAATGACCGCGAGTACCGGCACCCGCGTATGAGGGCCGACAAAGACCAGAAACGAGACGCTGCCAAACTACGCCGAGATATCCTAGACGCCCCCGTCCTCCCGACCCCCGTCATACCCAAAAATGTCAAGGGCGTCGATCAATGGGACTACCTGCCTCCTCTTCCCGACACCATCGAGGCCGTCAACCGCTTCACCCACCAGTACTTCCAGCTCGGCTTCATCCCCAAACAGTCCTTCCTCGAACAACTGAGGACCGACCACCGCAGGATCAGCGTCTTCCTCCTCCTCGGCATCCTCAGCATATCCGCGCGATTTACACCGGTACTGGTTGAGCGCTATGGCACGGGCATGAAAGCTGCCGAGATCTTCATGGAGAGAGCGTCCGCAGTCGCGTTGGGCGAGTTATACGAGGAACCAAGCCTCGAAAGATGTCAAGCCTTCTACCTGCTCAGCATAGCACAGCAGGGCAGCAGGGACCAGAACAAGAGCTACCTCAACATGGGCATCGCCATGCGTCTGGCCGCCTTGATGCGCCTGCACAGGGAGGAGACCTACAAGGTGCAAGACCCCAGCAGAGAGACCATCATTGCCTCCGAGTCCGCACGCCGGACTCTCTGGATGCTGCACAGCCAGGACAACCTTCACTCTGGCCCCGAGTCGCCAATCTCCCTTGCCGCGAGCGACATCACAGCCCTGCTGCCCTGCAGTGAGGACGACTTCGCAGCCGGCAAGGAGCCCATGTCTCGAGCAGCGTTGGAAGACACCCCTCCCGCCATCTCAAACCCAGCTCTGGTCTCCGATCCAAGACGGTCCTTATTCGCAACTCTTGTCCAGACCCATTACTTCTGGGGCCGTGTCTCTCGTAGAGCGGTCAAGTACGATAGGAGTTCGCGCCCGTGGGAAGACACCAGCGAATACCACGAACTCGTGCAAAAGCTACACGATTGGGAAGCGAACCTGCCCCACGAGCACATGTGGAGCCCGGTACTCATGAAGGGCTACAAGGCCACGAACCAGGACCTGGCCTATCTCAGCATCACCAACTCGACTCGGCTATGCAACATGGTACTACGCAAGGCGTACTTGAGCGAGATGATCAACCTGGACCAGTCCGAGCCCGGAATGCAGACGTTCTGGTCCAACATGTCGTTAGAACTGTTCAACAACGTGAAGCTTCTGTATGACCAGATTAACACGCAATTTGAGGAGAGGATGCCCGGTGACACTATGGGTGCTCAAATAGCTGTAAGTGACCCTGCGTCTCGCCCGAACTTGGTCTTGTGGTGCTAACGGACGATACCGCAGCTCTTCTGCGTCTTCAGTTGCGGCTACATGGCCACATACCTCTGCAGATACCCAGACAGTAAGTATTCTTTCACGAGCTACAATGAGAATGAATTGCTGATTGAATCGCGCCAGTCTGTCCGGATACCTCCCTCCGTGAGTTCGGTCCCATGATGCTTCAGAGGGCTATGCAAATTCTGTCCGAAGCAGGGCAGGTGTGGCCATTGGCTAGCCGCTGGCTCGAGATACTGGAGAAGTTCGCACGCGATTACAAGGGCGTGCTCACTGGAGTCGAAGGAAGCATGGCGGATAGTGTCAGTACCGGACCTTCCATCCTTATCAAGTTATGGCGCTAACACCGATCGAAATATAGCGCGACCCAGTCCCTGAAGCTGTACGATCTGTCATCCCTTCGTCTCCAGATTCAGCAAGAAGCGGCCATGGAGGCAAGCAAAAACTCAAGATGGAGGAAGCGCAACAGCAGCAGCAACAACAGCAGCAACAACAACAGCACCAGCACCAGCAAACACAACAGCACCAACAACAGCACAACGGCGACTCTTCAAATCAGCAAATGATGCAGCAGGTCCAGCCGAACCAAGCAACATCCATGATGTATCTCTCCAACCAAAATCAGCAGCAATCCCAAGCCCAGCTCCAGGCACAGCAAGCCCAAGCCATGGCGGGGATAGGGCCCCAGCAACTCGGCGGCCGCCAGACCACCGACGGCCTGGGCCTGCTCCTCGAGGCCTTCGACACCCAAGGCGCCCAAGGCATGGCGCCAGGCGACCAGCCCTACGACCCGAGTGCGATCGGGAACGCAGGCGGGTACTACGGCCCCACAGGCGCGGCCATACCCGGCAATGACGGGTACGAGAACGAGCTGCAGTTCTACATTGACGGACCCGGTGCACCGAACGTCGCGGCGTGGATTCCCGGTGGTCCGGGTCCGGGCATGTATGGGTATTAGTTTTTCTATTGGTGGGCTGGCTGGGGTGGCACACATCACTTTCCATCTCAACATCGGCGTTTTCAAGGGAAAGGGGGAAATATTGGCGGCGGTACAATTCTTCGCAAAATTGGGAGGAGGATGGCCAGGTCTATTTATTCAACGTGTCTAAGCTACGGCTGGCATCATTATGGAGGAGGGAAGCTTTGACGGGCAGACCGAGCATTGAAACGAGCTGCCTGGTATATATTGGACTTTCAAGCTTCGCTGATGGAGCTATGGAGTTCTAGGAACGGACGGCATTACATTACTGTAATATGGGTCTTCGATTCTGTGCACAGAGTACAATTCTGTATGGGAGGCATAGCTGTCTGAAGTGGAGTAATACTATCAGAACGTGGTAGATTGCTCAAACGAGACATGCCACGCTGCTGTTGATGCTAAGATGCCGTACACATGGATATCGCCGTGAAAGCCAAGGCGCATGCGCTGCGATCAGATCATACAGCAACTTGTCGTACAGTTGAGTGGCACTACGATACGGCTAAGTTGCCGATACTTTCCTCGGCTTCCAAGGCGTTCGTCGGAAGTTGTGGGACGTAGAGGAGCAAAAGGCTGACCTCGAAGCCCTCATTCCATCAGAAGCGATATCTGAACCGCGCAAGCAGCAAGCTCTGCTTTGAGTACAGCAACATGGCGTCACACATCGGTCATATACACCCAGGGCATATTAGATCAAGCTTGCATAGCAACGATCGGTGGGCATTAAACATTGACATTGATTTGGGCACTTTCGCTGACTCTATCAAAACGCTGTATGAAGCAAAAGACCAAGCAGACAGCGCGTGCAAAGACCGGCAGTTGTAAAGACCGGGTGGTGGTGGGTATAAGACGAAGGCGGCTGGTAGGGCCGTTTTATAAACATGGTATGGTTGGACTTGTTGGGGGTATTTCCAAGATCGAAGCGAGGAGCGGTCGTGAAAGTCGCGTTCTGTCGTCGCTTTTCCCTTGCTGTCCACGTCAATCCGCATTGCTAGCGACACACAGCTCTCGATATGGAACGCGTGGGTGTCAACGGGGGACGGAGTGTGAGGTGCTGCTGCTACTGGATGCACAGGGCTTCATGCGCGTGAAAAAAAAGCTCACGGTCATGACTGCTGCTGCTGCTGCTGCTGCTGTTGTTGTTGTTGTTGTTGTTGTTGTTGTTGTTGTTGCGGCTGCTGCGGCTGCTGCGGCTGCTGCTGCTGCTGCTGCTGCTGCGACGCACTCCTCAACGCCGTCGGCCCCTCGAATCCCCTCGCCGGAATGTCATGCAACTCAACACCCTGCTCACCGCGTTCCTGCTTTGCGCGCCGCTGCCTCTCCTTCAAGCGAATCGTCGCCAGCCGCTGGTCGCCGACCGTATGCTGCTTCTTGAAGTGGTAGTACGTCGGCGGGCGCGGCCGGCACAGCACCACGACCCAGTTACGGTACCACGAGCCCTGGGTGAAGGTGCGGAAGCGGTCCTTCTTCAGGAACTTGTGGCTGTTCAGGAACTCGCGCGTCGTCTCGCCTCTAGCCATGAGAAACATGTGGTAGCCCATCAGCGCGGCCGGGTACAGGAAGCCGAGGAAGCCGTAGAGCACCATGGCGAAGGGCACCGCGTCGTGGTTGATGGCCTGGGCAAAGGTGGTGTTTTGGCGGTTCATGTAGACGAGGATCTGCGCGAGGGAGGCGGCGACGAGGTAGAGCGCCAGTAGTGTGGCGGACGACACGAAAACGAAGAAGTAGCGGTAGTTGCGCCGCCCGACACAGTTGTTGAGCCAGACGCAGTGGTGGTCGGCGGTCTCGATGCAGTTGTCGCACATGCGGCAGTGGTGCGTGCGAGGCGGCCGCCAGATGTTGCAGGTCTTGCAGTATTTGGTGGGCACTTCCATAGCGGCGGTCTCTGACTCAGCTGACTGTATCAGTAGCCAGGAGGTGCTTGGGGGCGCGAGCCTCAGCGGATCTTCGTCGACATCCGGAGGTGGGTTTTGATGAAGATTTCGGGGCAGGATCTGGACAAGTTAGTTTGACTGCGGTTGAGAGAGATCTCAAACGGGAAATCACTTACACCAGGATCTGTAAGTGAGGCGTGGAAGAAGGAAGACACGCAGACGAAGGTGAGGTAGGCAAAGAGGATCGGCACGGCTGGTGAGATGTCGTACCAAAGGTCTCTTGCGGAGAAGACGAAGAACAAAATGCACGGGATAATGACCATCGCCCCTGTGGCGACGTTGACAGGTCGCGACCTAGTATTCTGCAATCTGCCACCAAGGCAGAAGATGGTGTTGCCCGTGAAGTATTCCCAGTTGCGCCCGACTGTCTTCGCGGGCTTGGGAGCGTTCGCCTTTTCCGGTGGATCAACTTGATATTCCGGGGATGAATCCGCGGACTGAAGTTTCTCTGCGCCCTCTCTACCATTACGGCGGTTGGAAGTGTGTGAGCCAGCATTGTTCCTCAGCATGAAGCTAGACCTGATCGAATTGGGCGTGAAAGGTGAGGGTTGCCCTGCGCGTTCCCCGGGTGGATCCACTTTGACCGTCAGGCCCTTGTCTTCAGCGGGTTTCTTGTGTAGAGGTCGCACACTGTCCGTTCCGCTATTCCTGGTATTCGCAGTAAACGTTTGGCGGTCGAAAGTCTCGTGGCCGGTCTTGTCTGTCGCCGGAGAAGGCGGAGCCTCATCTGTAACGGCATTCCCGGAAGGCGTACTGGATTGGATGCTATGGCGTAACACATTGGCACCGATCACTTCGACCCCGTTGTCGGCCAGCTCCATATGTCGGCTCATGTTCAACGGCCTCGTTGCACCTCGTTGGGCCTGCAGCTTCTGAGAGCTCATGGGGCGAAAGAAGGCGGAGGACGAGACGGAGGGGACATGACTTCGACTTGCGGCGCTGGCTGGTCGGCCGGTGCTGATCGAATTTCCCCCTGTGCTCCCTGCAAGACTAGCTCGCTTTCCGGACAATCCGCGACGTAACAGTGTAGGTTGTGGCCACCCTGCTCTTTGTGATGCTATCACGGACCTAGTCGTACCCGCCTGGGATGGCCCAAGACTATCTCTTTGCGACTCATGTACCCGTCCATCTTCTGTCCCAATATCTGTCATGCGCGAGGATATAATGCTCGGTGGCCCGCCAGTGGCAGGCGGGTACTGGGGAAAGGTGTCGTTGTCGCTGTTGGTGTCGGGGCCAGCACTCAAGTCGGCATCCCTGGAAGCCATGGCTCGATGGCCGTCTGCTTGGCCGTCCAAGGCCTGTTCCGTGCTCGTTACTCAGAGTCAAACTCCGTATTCGTGGAAGGTCGACGGCGTCGTGCCAGGAATGTAGCCTGATGCTCTGTCGCAAGTTGAAAGGTTCATTAAAGATCGTAGTAGTGTACCAAAGAAAAGTCTCTGCTTGCGAAAGTGGCAGGCTGGGCAAGGTGGCAAGCTGTTGATCTTCGGATTTCGAATGCTGCCTTGGAGTTTGCGGGATTGCAGGGCTCTCCCCAGATGACGGCGACGGGAAATTGCGAGGTCGTAGGGACGTGGGTTGGGTAATGGGAAATTAGATTGGCTTTGACGTGCCGGGGGTGGAGCACGTAGTATAAAGACGAACGGTCGCGTAGACGTGGAAATACCGAGAAGAAGAAAGAAAAAGTCAAAAGGAGTGTCAGGCGCAAGAGGCGCAGTAGTGTGTCCAAGAGAGTGACGGAGGTTGGGAGGAGGTTGTGGTTGTCGTTGTCGTCGCAGTGGCGGCCGGGGGCGGAAAAAGGGTTTCGCACGATCGACGGGATGGACACTTGGATGAGGAGGAGAGGCGAGACTGATGAGTGGATCCTCTCGCTTGTGGTATCGATTGTGAACAAGGCTGGTTGGTTGGTTGGTTGGTAGGTCGCGGTGTCGTCGTCGATCCACTTTATGGGTCTTTTGGTCTTTCGCAGATGTGAACAGTGACAGTACACAGTTCACGGATCATGGGACAGTGTGCTGGTAACATTGGTATGTAGAGCAAAGAGAGCGAACTTTTTAGATCGATCACCGCAAAGCACGACAGCCTCCTTTTTTTCAGACACATAGTTTCGTGCCATGCATACTTGGGTGATCAGTGCTGTGAAACGAAACATCAAGATGTATCATGAGACGAAGTCAATCCGTGGTGGTCTTCGCGTAGTGCCCATGCTGCCTATAGAGTACCTAGGTACCTACCCAGGTAAATTGACGCTCGGGCAGGGGCGCGCCGGGCCTTTGCAACGCCATCCGCGCTGCAAGGCTTGCCGAATTTCTGCCGCTTACGTACTACAGCACGGTACTTTGTATCACAGTACCTGCACTTAGCAGTCCTTTCCGAGAACCGGCCAATCAGCAGCCAATTCGTCATTTCTCTCGAGCTCCACCCGGAATCGTATGAGACGTCAACCCGCAACTTCAATTGCTTGAGAGTCCGCTGTGAACGACGACCGCCGCCGAAACCGATCCCGATTCTAGGCCGCCCCTCCAACTAACGACACGTCCTTCCACAAGCAAGCAATCGCCCATACCACAACCGCAGCAATGGCGTCCAGAATCGCCACCCGCACCTTTTCCACCACCGTCCGCAGGCTCGCGACCGAGGCGAAGCACAGCGAGAACGCCCTCAAGGCAGAGACCAAGCGAAACCCCGAGCTTATGGTGCGCACGCCTCACGACTACCGAACACGGGCGACGTGGCAAAGGAGAGTAACATGCTGACTTGCGGCTCCCGGACAGATTCTCGGAGGCGTCATGACCGCTGCCCTTGGCGGAGCTGGTTTCTACTTTGGTACGTCAGGAGGGAGCGACACCGTTGGCCGCAGCGCGCAAAGGATTCAAAGGAAAACATGCTGAGAACCACAAACCCTCGTATAGGACGCACACCCACTTCCTCCACATCCGAGCAGAAGGTGCCCCATGCCGGCCACCCCTGGGAGACCGGCTCCGGCGAGGGCAAGTACTCGTACTACCCCGGCGGCGACAGGTCCGCCGAGCCCAAGGAGGCTCCCAGCGCTGTGAACACAGTTGTTGTCCCCAACGTCAACCTACCAAAGGTGCGGAATACCTCAGGCATGGAAGCAGCTGGATGTCGAGACCGAGAGCACCTCTTGCGCTTGGCACGTGAGATCGAAATACTGACACGCCCTTTAGGAGCTGCACGACAAGTACAACAAGTGGGGCAAGGACGGCTACTAGACTGTCGTTTGAAGAACCAGGGCATGGAAGAAGGTGTGGAGCGCAAGCATTTTCGGAAGGACTGCAGGTGTGTAGATAGACTGGTTTGGCATTGGAGACGATTCCTTAAAAGTTCTGCATATCTTCATCGCGTGTCTCCGGCCAGTACGACTGCCCTTTGTTTCTTGGCTCTCATGGCTGGACCGTCCCGGGCCACGGGAGAGTCCTTCTCAAGCCCCAACTCGATGTGAACGAATTTCCAGGACACTTTCAGTACCACCATGGAAAAGTGCCCCAGGATGACTCCGTCAAGGATGGTAATCTGATGTCGCTGCGGACCCGGAACAGTGGATGCGACCGGTACAAGTGTATCGACCTGCAGAGAAGATTGTACTGATAGGCTATATTGGTCTCCAACATTCGCAATATTCCGACCCATCGCCCATGACCATCCGGGACCCTTTGTCATGCATATATACCCCGGTTCACAGCCTCGTCAACTCTTGGAATGAAAACTACGGCAGACACTCCACTACAACACGTGCACAACTCATCAGCGAGAGCCTCCCTCACTTGGAGTATGGAAGCCAAATGAGCGTTCGTGATCCCAGGTGCTAACAGGAAAGAGGGACAACTCACAAGCAAATGGCCTCTAGCGTCCCAACCATGATCATCAGCACAGCCGCAACTGTCCGCAAGCTCGGGTCTCTAACAGTTGACAGCCAGCCGCCAGAGCCCCCGCTCCGTCCGCTGATGCCGATTACCAGACAGCTGGTGCCGAGGCAGAAGAAGGCGGCGGCGAGAAAACTCGCCGACCACCGCCCTAGCAGCTCGCGAGCGTCTTGGTGGAGGAATGCGTCCGCGAGGAGCGCGGTGAGAGGGATGGCGCTGAGGACGGCGGACGCTATGCTGCTGGGATGTCAGCTCATGAACGAAAATGCGCGCGAGAGTGCTTGCTTCGGTACTACTCACGTGAACCCAAGCACCAACAAGCTGGCACGCCCAGCCACCGCGGCCGCAACAAGAGCAACAACGAGCACTCCCAGAAACGGCAGCGCCTCCAGCAATACCCCGCGCTTCGTCTCCACAAACCGGACCGGCGCCCTGCTGCTGCTCCTCCTCATCGGCGATGACGATACCGGGCTGAAGTAAGACTGCTGCTGCTCCACGCGCTGCGCCGCTGGAGGTGGCGGCGGCGGCGGCGGTGGCGACGGTGGGAGTGCCGACGCCGAGAACGCGAGCACCGTCGGCGTCGCCATGATGTGAATCATATCCGAGCCGCCGCGCTCGTCGTCTTCCGCGCGAATCCGCCGCACCAGCGCTGAGCGGCGGTCCCGCGCTCGACGGGCAGCCTGGGTGTCGGTATCGGTATCGGTATCGGTATCGGTGCGCGGGGAGGGGCTGGTGGGTGACGTGAGCAGTGCCTCCTCATCATCGATGCCTCCTCCTCCCGCCCGCAAATATCGCCATCTCCTCGACGACGAGCGGGACCGGGGGATGTACAGCAGCGGCGGGGGAAGGCGGGTGAGGACGTCCTGGCGCTCTGAATCGTCGTCATCCCCTATTATGGTAAGGTGACTTTTCCGCTCCATCGAGTCGGCTCCCGACCGAGCACGCTGTCCGTTCGCCGCAGCAAGCAGTGCCCGCGCGTCTACGCCCAGCCGGCCGCGAATCTCGGCGCATGTCCGCGCGAATTGCAGGTTCGGGATGGTGGTTGTCCAGCCATGGCGGAGCAGGGCGCTGTGCTGCGTTATGGCACCATTGAGGTCGTTTAGGTCGGCGCAGAGGGCGTCGAGTGATGGAGAACAAGGAGAAGGAGAAGAAGAAGAAGAAGAATAGATGAAGCTTGGTGTTGTGGGCTTGGGTAGCCTTTGGAGCACGATCGTGGTGTGTGCTAGGTCGTCTGCTAGGTCGCATAGCTCCGTGGGGGCGTTGGTGATGTGTTGGAGGAGTGTGCGGAGATGGGTTGTGTGGGTGAGGAGGGTGGTGACTTCAGGCTCGATGGAGGAGTACGGCGTAGGTGGTGTTGGCGATAGGGGACTGACGAGGACTGGAGTGTTTGGAAGAGACATTTTGAGAACGTGCTGTCATGATCATCTGCAGAGGTGAAGACGCACATATTCTTGGTCTCTTGAGCAACAGTATGCAATATATGTTTCAGTGGTATCTTATGGACATATAGTCCGAGCACTACGGCTGTTCTCATGCTCTTCCATTATAGCAAGGCTGGGCACTGCAGAGCGCGCAAGTGACCGGACTTGATTCCCGCGCGCATCCTTCCGAGTTCGGTCTTATGGGATAGTCCATGCGATATCTCGGTGGTTGTGCGAATCTGCATGAGGAGGAGGCAAGGCTGTGGGAGGGTTCGGAATGACGATTTCTAATGACCTGCCTCAGGGCGTTGACATGCGCATCATAAGCGCGCCTAAGCCTCTCATTGGTTACCATTGAATGGAAATAGGCATACCATTGTAGAACCCTCAGCCCTATGACGGGCGCTACTGCGGGAATATAGGTGATACAAAGTGAAAGTCCGAGAAGGCTGGTCAGATGCCGGCATAGCCGCGGCCGTGGCGTTTGCTGAGAATGGGCGTGTCTCATGATGTCCGAATGAGGTTCCTTCTTTCCAAAGGTAGCGATCATTGCCACTCATATACTGTCGTTGAGTGTTAGTGAATATTAACCACCGTCTGGGTCGGAAATGCTTCCTGCTATAAGGAGACAGACGTAAGCGAGGCATATGAAGTGAATGGGTATTTCGCACGTATTTCGTGATGATATTAGCTTCCCAACTCCGCCTCTCTTTAAACTGATAGTTACATATCAGGCTATTCAGCATAGCCATTATCGGTAGCCTCGATCCCATGTCGTTGCTGAAAGTCGGCGAGCATGTCTCCTAACGGCGCCAAATGCACACGGATGTCTCGAGCGTGATATCGCCCCCTGTCCTCGCGGTCGAACACAATATCCACCATGTCTTGGTCGACATTGAGTCCGCGCAGCTTCCTTTCGGGGACGTGGATTCCTTCTCGATGGCTTTGAAAGTTCATGTCGGCACAGCGCAAAGAGCAGTACACCGTCTCCTTCCTGGGGCCATTGGTGCACTCCCGGCACAAGAACGGACCCGCGGTATGCATGTCCATGTCGACGTCTTCGTCTATGAGCTGCGTGCAGTATTCACCACCGGCGCAATCATGGGACTCTTCCACATGGTTCTCCTAGTATAATGATCAGTACGAGGCGAGCAGGAGTATGGGGGCTGGCGAAACCCACCTGACCATGGGGGCCAGAGGCACAGGCTGCCGAGCAAAAGACGGTCGGCTTGCTGCGCACGCCCTTGTCGACTAGGACTTGACACAGGGGACACGCCGTGTACTCCTGCAGATTCAACTCTCGTCCGCACACATGGCATGGTGGTTGGTCGTACATCTCGTCTGAAGGCTGCGGCCTGGTACTGCTGTCTTGTCGGGCCTTCTTCGTCTTCTCCAGCTCGTGAGCGTTTTTAGCTCGGCGCAGCTCTTCCACACGCTGCCTGTGCTTTTCCTTTTGGTCCATAGCTCCGATGCTAGACCGCCGATCCACCGAAATTTTGTTGATGATCTCGTCCATACTTGCTCCCTCTTGAAGGCGGCTGAGATACATCTGCATTCTTGCAGATGCTGGCTGGTCCGGCTTCCCCTGGAAGAAAGTCTCCCGGTACACCTGGGTCCTCTCTTCTGACGTCTTTGCTTCCATAAGCCGCCGCAAAGTCCTCTCGACATCCTGAGCACCATGTTCTCTATTCGTCACCGTAGAACTGTCCAGCGCCCCCCTGATCTCAGCCACAGTGTCCTCAAAGGACACACCACTGGCGCCGACCTTGGCAAACGCCTCCTTCTTCTCCACCAGCTCCTCCAACGCCTTGCGGATACTCGGCGAGGCTCTCACCCGCTGTTCATACCAGCGCTTCCGCCCCTCCTCCAGCCGCGCGTCCACCTCCTCCAGCGATGCCTTGTACTGGCGCACCGCGGCGAACAGCTCGTCCAGATCCCGCAGGAGTGCGTCCCGGCCCGAGAACCACTCTCGCGCAACGCCGTCCTTGGGGTCCAGATAGCGGCTGCGCATGCGGTCGATGACCTTTTCGTAGCACTCGCGGCATTCTAGCACATGCTTGTGCTGGGGGTGGTCGCGCGCACAGTCGGAGGTGAGGAAGGCCACGTCGGCGGCGCAGCGGGATCGCTGGGCGCGGAAGTTGGCTAGGTCGTCCCATGCTTCGGCCATGTTGAGTTCAGTGTGAACTGGACACCAGTTGGCTTTTGCAGACCGTCGTTAGCATCTGATGGGCACGCCAGCGCTCTAGGACTGATCTTATTATAGCGCTCGCCTGATGCAGAACGACTAATTCTGAGGCTAGTATGTTGTCAAGATCGGTGCTGGGAAGGCGCGGATATACATGAGAATGAATCAGAGCATTGTCGTCAAGAGTTGGGTAATTATTGAATCATGATGGCATGTGAAGATGAGGAGGATGCTGTCGGGTAGGTGCTGCTGTCGCCGAATTATGAGGCTGTTGTTGGCCGGGTTAGGGTCGTGAAGAGGTGGAATGGCAGGGGATGGCCCCTGTGCTGCTAGTGCTCCCAGCTTCTCAGCCGAGCCGGCGCCAAGCAGCGACACCACTAAACATCGTCGAACGCGCCTACACTTCAACTCCTCACACGATCATCAGTGCTTTCCCATTTTCAGCGCATCATTCTTCCGCCAGCTATTTCTTTGTACAGCTAGCTGCTAGTGTCATCATCAATCAAACGAGATCGTCATTCGCTCGAGTCCAATTGCTGTTGCTACCTGACGCCCGTTTTCAGCCCGCCGCTGGACCGTGATGGCTCCCGGAGTATGTCGACTCGCTTCCCCAGCCGAAGCTGCTGGCCTTGCGCACTTGTTCTTAGTGTTCACGCTGACTGACGATGGTTCTTCAACAAAGTACAGAACAAATGCGCAGACCCGCCGCGGGGCACGCGCTAATTATCCCGAGCATGACGATTTCGAAGGTACATTAACTGACCTGTCCCTCCCCGATCGCATCGCCTCGCATCGCATAGCACATGTATCCTCACAATCTACGTTCAACCAACCCATATTTGCGCACAATGGACTATCCTTCCTCGGACACGGGCACCGCCAGCTCGGCGACACTTGACCACGATAGACGACATCGTACGCTGACCACAAATGACTTCGCAGGTCTTCCAATCCGACAATGGCGCAAGCAGCATGTGAATATTGCGCCTCCTCCTGAAGTCGAGGAAACCAAGAAGAAGGATCGCTGGGCGGAAGAGCTGCCTCACGGCATGCCCAAGGACTCAGAACTGCTCCCAGCCCACAGCTACGCTCTCCTTAGGGCCGCGCGGTCCGGGCGCGTGCACAAGCGCCCAGCTGAAGATGACGATGGCGACGCAGATGGACTGCCCAACGATAAGACCGACAAGAAGCCTGCACCTGCAGAAGAGGGCTTCCGGGTTGCAGTCTGGGTCCGTGTTCCTCGGAATGAAGAGGGCGAGCCTATATCACACTTGGCGAAAAGACACAAGAATACCATCACGCTACCTTCCAAGGCTCTGGCGACTCAATTCGGCGGTCCAACAGTCACGAAACACACAGTCAAGCGGTTCGACGCGGCAGGCAATCCTTATACACAAGAAGTGATCGTGCCCGAGGGCGAAAAGGTAGATGGTGAAATCATATCCACTAGTGTTGTTCCTGCGCCCCAGCAGACCAGCCAAGTACCACCAGGAGCCGCTACGCCCATGAGACGGAAACCTCCGGTATCCGCAAAGCCGAAAAAGGGCCGTGGTCGTGGCCGAGGTCGTGGCAGGGGCAGGCTCATGCCACACACCAGCACACGCCCCGAGCCGCAGCAAGGCGTTGGCTTCGATGGCCCATCCCAAGTCAAACATGAGAGTCTTGGTGCGAATGTGAGTGATGCAATTCTTCTTGGTCTCAAAAGAGCTGTAACTGATAATGAGCAGGGTGTAAAGATCGAGGCTGAGGACGGGAAGGCTACCCAGGACATCGACATGCCGGACTCCTCTGCTCTCGACGACGATGAGGGAGATGAGGGAGAGGATGGCGACGAAGGTGACGATGACGAAGGCGAAGAGAGTGGCACACCTGCAGAGGGTGAGGACCAGGAGATGGATGATGCTCCCGCCTTGCAAACTCCGAGCTTTGCAGCAGAAGCTGCTCCAACCCCAACAACCGGCGACGTGTCTGAAGCTACCCCTAGCCTTGCACCTCCTGCGCCAAATCCACTCAATACGGATACATCGCGCATTGAAGGCAGCCCTCTTAAGAACGTTATAATGCGTTCGCCGACGGAAGCAACATCTCAGATCAACCCGATGGCCACAAGTACAGGCACAGGCACCGGTCTGTCAGAAACTCCCACTGGGCTAGCCACGGGTCTTCAGCCGTCACCAATGGAGACACAGGCATCACAGGGTCTATCCACAGAGCCTGTGCCAGTGATATCCGAACAGGATACGAAGGCAACAGCGACTACGCCTCCTGCGGAGCCAAGTGTCCCGGAACAGGTGCCAGCTACAGAACAGGTGCCAGCTACATTACAGGTGCCAGCTACAGAGCAGGCACCAGCTCTAGTAGAGGGATCGGCTGCCCAGGAGCCAACCGTTCCTGAGGTGCCAGCTCACGAAGAGACGACTTCTGTTGGAGAGGCATCGGCTCCTCAAAATCCAACTGGTCTCGCAGACGCCCCTGCCCTTGATGCGCCTGCCCCTGAGGCGCCTGTTCCTGAGGCGCCTCCTTCTGAAGCACCTGCTCCTGAGGCGCCTGCTCCTGAGGCGCCTGCTCCTGAGGCGCCTGTTCCTGAGGCGCCTCCTTCTGAAGCACCTGCTCCTGAGGCGCCTGCTCCTGAGGCGCCTGCTCCTGAGGCGCCTGTTCCTGAGGCGCCTCCTTCTGAAGCACCTGCTCCTGAGGCGCCTGCTCCTGAGGCGCCTGCTCCTGAGGCGCCTGCTTTTGATGCGCCTGCTTCTGTTGCGCCTGCTCTTGATGCGCCTGCTTCTGTTGCGTCTGCTCCTGATGCGTCTGTTCCTGAGGCGCCTGTTCCTGATGCGCTTGCCCCTGAGGCGCCTGCCCCTGAGACGCCTGCTCCTGAGGTGCCTGCTCCCAATCAGGTTTCTATTGAAGAAGTCCCTGCTGCGCCTACTGCAGAACCCTCAATTCCAGCTCCGGACGAGATATCAGGCAATGCGATAAGCACTTCGAAGCAGGAGTCCACAGAGGGGCCTGCACCACCCTTCGAACAGCCACTATCCGAGACTACGCCACAAGCCGTAGCCGCCTCTGAGGACATCTCAATGCTCACCAGCGAGGATTCAAAGGTTGAAGAACCTCCAGAACCCAAAGCTGCGACTCCCGAGCCAGAGGCACCCGTTCCGCAGCCATCGCTGGCAGACGAAGCTGTAGTCTCTGTACCCGCTGCTGCTCCTGTTGCTCCTCCGTCAGAACCCGCACTCGCTACACAAGCAATGACCGAGGACGGCACTGACGACGGCTCGGATATCTTGGGCGGGCTCGCAGCTCAGCTAGATGCCCAAGCGGAGGAGGACAAGCCGCAGCCAACTTCTGCTCCTGCGTTTGCGAATGACCCACCAGCCCAGGAGGAAGAAGCTGCAGGTCAAGACAATGCGGGTGGAGATTAGAGAGGTCTTCCTGAGCCCGTGGAACACTCACCAGGGGGTGCTTCTAGTTGCGGAAGTTTCGAGGCGCTTGGCCCCGACTACGCAGCCAGGCATTTCAGAATCCACGCGGCAGTGCTCGCACACGTCTCAGTGAGACTCATGTTTTAGCTGAATCCTGGACCGAATGCACAGACGAATGCTCAATTTGCCGAATATGCCGCACAACCGTATCGGCTAAGGAATGATCAAGAGGGCGTTCAAGCGTATCCTCAAGCGTATCCTCAAGCGCAAGAACTACGAGACCAGGAGAATGAAGCCGCAGCGCATGCGACTCCGGAGGAAGACTAGTATTCTCTCTACATTCAGAGCCCAGACGCTGCTGCAGCCGGGACAGAACAAACGTCTGAGAACGACGGACGCGAGGAGCACTAACCCATCGATCATTTTCACGCGCAGGGATCAGTGCAGTACCAACTTTTGTCCTCTGCTTTCTTGAGAGACTTCGAATCAGAACATTGTTAACAGGCCGGGACCGCAAGGACAAAATTCAAGCAAGCAGATCGGTCATGAGGGGTTCTCAGTTGCAATGATAAGCATGTATTATATTCGCGTACCAGCGATACACCGTGATCAGCCTCACATACTACTTTATCAAAATACAATTCATCGCACCGCAGCCTTGCTGTGGCAGCAACTCGCTCCAGACGAGTTGACAACTGTGAGCGATGATTAGTGTCCCTCTTCCCCTAGAAACGCCATAATCTATCTATATATACTTGGTCAACTCTAGTACATGTTCGACCACACAGCCGCAACACCACCCGCCGCCACCAGCGCCGCAGTCGGCACAGCAGCGAACGGCCCCGCGGCGCCAGTCGTAGCCGCAGGCGTGAACGTCGTCGTGGCCGAGATGCCGGAGGTGAAGGGCGCCTCCGAGACAGGCGTGGCGTCCGTGAAGGCGGGCGTTTGTGATGCGCCGGCCGCGGCGGTACTGGGCGTTGTGTCTGCTGCTTGCGGGTTGAGCACACTGTTCATTCACATATGGCTCGTGTCAGTTGGGGAAAAAAAAAAAAAAAAAAAACCTCTGCCGGTATAAGAATGGATTTCCAGGTCAAGACTCACTTGTCAAGGATGTGTATCACGCCATTGCTGGTGATGATATCACTCGTCACCACCCTCGCCGAATTCACAAACACATCGCCCGTAGCCCCATCCACCCGCACCGTCACATTGCCACCCGCATCATCCAGCGTCTCCAGCTCCATCGTCACCGTCAGCCCCGTCTCTCCCGCCCCCGCCCCGGCCGTCCCGACCAGCGCCGGCGAGAACACCGCCCCGGTCCCCGTTCCCGTCCCCGCTCCCTTCAGCACATGGTACCTCAGCACGGCCGCCAGCTCGACCGCGCTCGCAGCCTGCACGACGCTGCCGACGGCCTCGAACGCGGCGTTGCTCGGCGCGAAGATCGTCGTCGCAGCCCCGCCGTCGCCGCCCTGCTGCTGCTGCTGCAGCGCGTCGACGTCGTCGAGCAGGGAGGCTTTGCTGAGCGCGCCGTAGAAGCTCGTGAGGTCGGCGGTGTTGCGCGCGGTGTCCGAGGGCGCGCCGGGGAGGGTGAGCACGGAGTCGACGATGTGCAGGACGCCGCCGTCGAAGGGGATGTCCGGGGTGGTGACAAAGGTCTTTTGCTTGAAGCCGGAGAAGAGGGTTGCTTTTTGGGTGGTGGTGGTGGTGGTGTCGGAGGTGGTGGTGAGTTGGAGGGCGAGGAGCTGGGCTGTGGAAGGGGTGAGGAGCGTGAGCGGGGCGGGGAGAGTGAGGAGGGTGGGGAGGAAGTCCGGGGTGGTGTTGAAGGCGGTGGAGGGGATGGTCGAGGGGAGGATGTGGTAGAGAAGGAGCCTGGTGACGGCGGTGGTGTCCAGGGCGGTGAAGTTTGGGTTTGAAGCGGCGAGTTGCTTGAAGGCGTTGTTGGACGGGGCGAAGAGCGTTACGTTGCGGAGGAGGCTGAGCTGTGCTTCTGCGTTGGGGAGGCGTGATATTGTGTCTTTTAAGGCTGGTGTCAGTAAGTGTTGCTGGGTATCTTGGATGTACAATGGGGGGATGGGCGACCTACCGCTTAATGTGCTTAGTTGGTCCGCGTTGGCTGTGAGCACACTGGTCAGGTTGGCGGCGGCGGCGTGGCCTATGAGGCTCAGCGTGAGCTGGAGGAGCATAGCTGGCAACATCTTTACTGGGTTTGCTGAACGAGGTGCAATTATTGAGAAGCCAGTATGGTCCGTCTGGCATGGGCAGTTGATTTACAACGGACGAGGGGCGAGGCTCGAAGAAGCGATCTTCGGCACGAATCTGTCGTTTTTCAGTTCTTGTGATCAATCACGGTTCTAACAAAGGAATTTACTGGAGAGGAATTCCCGAGGCGGAAAACACTTGGACATGAGATATGTTGGCTATCTGCTTTCTCTCACTACATTCCTCGAGCACGGTCTCATGACGCTCTGCATGAACACAGCGCGCCCCTGGGCCGTTGGTGTCAAAGTGTAATATTGCTCATGATGTAATTCCGCACAAGTGAGAATTGGCATAATCTGATATTCAGACAGAACGGGCTTAGGACGGACGATCTTGGGTAGGGCTGAGTTGCGAATATGTGCACATCCGATGAAAACGAAACGACGCCAGTATGCGAGCCTTGGCCCCGCGCTCGGTGGTAATTGAAGCTGTCTAAGTCTTCTGTGGTCATAGACAATAGTAATTTGTGCCTGGTTCCTACGCTTATTATTGTTCCAGTCTGTCTAGTAGTGACTGCGGTATGAATCATGGTATATCACCAGCACGATCGGTTACACCTCCGGGAGCCCAGAGCGCACAAAATTGTCCACTTGCTTTGAGCATTCAAGTCCTCTCGTTCACATGTTACCCACCTTGATACATGCGCGAGTTGTAGGATAAAGGCCTCTGAAGTTGAAGGAAATGAATAAAACGGGTGTGAAAGTGTCTGATTTGTGAAGCCCCAAGAAGCCTATCTGCCATGCCAGATACCCTGATGTATACTTCCCGTCTCAGTGACAGACCCATGTATTACCCAAGGATCCCAGATCCGTCATCATTAACCATTCTACAGGTCGCAAGTAAAACCCCCAACAATGACACCGTCACCGCCCGGCTGGCTCTGGCAGCAGTCGTCGAACGCGTCCGGACGATCGTCTGCAGCGCAGAGGTCGCCGACGTCAGAGGGGACCACTTCGGCTCTCAGGGTGTTGCAGCATCGCACGCCAGCCTCGATATCGTTGTCCCCGAGGCCGTTGACAGTGGCGAGACAGGTGCAGAGGCCGGAGACCATGCTGGCAGTTTGCAGGATCAGACCGATGGTGATGTAGAACTGCATTTTGAACTTGGTGGAAGGTGGTGTTGGTATTGTGTGGTTGGTTGTTGTAGCTAGTGCCAATGTGTTAGTCTGACATATGCAGCCTGAACTTCTGTGGATGATTGCATACCTTGTGAGTCGTGTTGATGGTGAAGAGTAGTGTTTGTAGCGAATTGAATGATAAGCACAGCTTGGAAATTGTACTGTAATGAATTGAAGTTAGAATTGAAAGGAATAGAATAGTTAGACACAGTAAGACTCTGAAGTTGTTGAGGAGGCTGGAGAATTATGTACTGTAAAGAGGACTATCACTCATTTATATAGCTTCTTCAGACATGTCTCTACACCTGCAGTCAGCAGCTCAACTTTAAAGTGATGAGCCTCAAAGTCATGATACAATTGTGGCCATGCTTGGCTTGGTTGCAGGTCTTCAAGAGGACAAGAGTTGTATTATTAGAAGACATAAGGCAGATCAAGAAGGACCTGAGAATTTGAGACACACCACTTGGCTCTCAAGGCCAGCCAACTATCGCACATCAACCATGTCCATGACTCAAACCGCAATGCACTCAGCACTACACAATGATAGTACAGCATTGAGACACTCCATACTTAGTACTTGCAAGCATGATTCACGCCTTGGACATCTCTGTGAAGGCATCACCGAGGACAAATGCTCCACAGATCGACAACCTTGAGAGTCTTCCAGAAGCTCCACAAGACTCTGGGTAACCTATTCTTGGTGCTGATACTGCCGGAATCGAAACCTAAGACTGCAGATTTTTCAAACCTCGATTGTTGTTTTTAGGTCATTTCTCATGCGACCATCCTGGACTCATACAACCCCGGAAGCCATATCCTTCAATTAGTAATCGTTGCACGCGGGCAATTGTCTGGTCCTATTGTATTTCTTTGTCTGGTCGTCGCCGTCTGCGCCTGGAGACCAACGGCGGTATGACACGTTCTTCGTCTGACATTGCGCGTCCAAGTCACACAAACGACCTTCGCCAAGAGGCGAGGCTGCGGCTGCGCTGATGGTGGGGCTTGCGATATATGTACGGCGGGACTTGGGTCGCCGCGGCTGGTGGAGCTCAGCGGCGCCGACGTGGAAGATGCCATGAGGATTCGGAAGGGCGCGGATGCTGGCTCCAGAGCAGCGCGGGCTATGGTGGCTGGCCATACATGGACTTCTATCAAGGTTGCTGGGCTGATTGTGACGATGAGGCATTGTATCCTGTCGATCGCTGCTGGCAGCCAGGATGAAACGCCCGATTACTCCCTGCACCGTTGTCCAGGTGCTTCAGTTGCGGCTGTCAGAGTAAGAGGTGGACGCTGGCAAGGAGGGAAGCCTCGATATCGATATAGAGAAGATTGTGATATTCGCAATGGGGAGACAGTGATATATCTCCTATGTCGGCTATTTGTGATCTTGTGAACGATGCTGGGTAAAGAAAAGAAAAGCTGCACAGGTGGCCAGGCTTCGGACGTGCAACCTCGAAACGGTAGAAGGAGAAAAATCGTCATCGTAATGAGAAGGTACACACCATGGTGTTGTAGGATCATGTCGGTCTGCTACTCGTTGATTGCCGCATGGTGCGCGTGTCGTGCAGGTTGCTGACGTCCGCGATGAGCAAGTTGATGATAATGACGATGATGATTTTGCGAATTTAGCCTCGCACTTGAACTTGATCTCGATCTCCATTGGAAAAAAAAGATAAGGAACTTTGGCGTGAGGAATCGTCACTTGATTGCCCCGGTTGTCTCGCCTGATGTCTGCCGTGAATGATCCGGAGAAACACTGTTGAGAGAGAAGGGGGCGGGCATGCGCAGACGGACAATCACAGAATTGTATCAAATAAGAGCATCGAGAAGAATGTCCGAACTGGTCATGCATCGGGCAGCGTTGCTGATAAGGGAGAAAAGAGATGGGGAAAAAGGGCACCAAAGAAGACTGGCTCGAACCCATGACCTTCACGGAACACAAAAAAGATTTCTACTCTTTCGGGATTAGGAATGGTGAGAGGTTAGACCCCTAGACCATAGCGACCTTGTCCTGAAGTACCCTGCCTGATACCCGCCGGTTGCTGAGAGGAGTGTCGACACTACCCTTATATACTGACGCACCACCAGCGCGATTCGTCGAGGCCGCCCGTGCCCATACCTTCCTGTGGATGTAGCCAGCTGTCGTTTCTCGTACGCATTTCCATCTGGTATCATGGTCCAATATTCGAGCACTTTCAGCAGAACATGTCTTGACGGTCCCACGTTGAATGTGTCACTGTCCATGAACCGGGGGCGGACATCGTGAAGGGCGTCCTAGTCCAGTCTTTGCCCGTCAACAGGCAGTCTCCTCTCCAGTGCCCGTGGGAGTTTGACCCGTTGGCTACATATAGTAGTAGGTAGCTCGCTCGCATCGGGAGTTCAATGGCCAAGGGCTGTTGTCCTAAGGCGAAAGTGCAGAGCCGTTGTCCAGCGCTGTCCGCCCCCCAGACTCCGGGGCCTCTGTCTGGGCACCTACACCGATTCAGTCAAGACGAGTACGTATACTGTAACAGTACAGATACATGTTGTAGCAGCAGGGCCTCGGATTTCGCACCACTTTCGATGTAAACATTCGAATATATGAGCAAGCTTGAACCTGCAATTGATGTCACATGCATGCAGCCAAAAGTCGCACGTCGTCGGAAGCGGACAAAGCCATCCTCCGCTGCAACCAAACCAGGCATGTCCACCCACAGCATCGTCTCCACCACCAATCCCGCCTCACCAACTCACCCACCAAACCAACAGCCGCGCGCTTCTCTTTTCCTCCCACGCGAGCCACGCCCACATCCCCCCCCCCCCCACTCCCGTCCTCCGCACAAT